>KN479910.1:7493-27104 GCA_000787095.1 Periophthalmodon schlosseri
CTCTTTGGTTCTATGATACTTGCGGTCGGAATTCCAAATATGAAACTCGGCTCAAATTGGCCCCTATAACTTCTAGCCTCGATGAGTCAAACGCTATGGGTGACGTCACACTCACTTAGTCTACTTCTTTATACAGTCTATGTCTTGTCCAGCGTGTTAACAGGGACTCACAGTGTGTTACGCAACCGATTAAATGTGGTTATAAAAGAGCACAGACAAAATTAATAAATTAATAAATAAAACCTTACTTAACAACTTTTTGATGACACTTAGCAACACTCAAAATCAAAGTTTGTTAACAGCCTCGACGTGTCAGACGATTTCTAGTTAGCTCACATGAGTAATGGGACTTTTGGCTCTTTAATGGGATCCAAATCAAAAGACTGGCTCTTTTAATATGTATTTATATGACAGAAGCCAAAGTGAAAACTCATTTTAACAACAAACTAATCACAGAGAGAAACGACCAAGGCTCAAATCTGTTTAAAATGGTTCAAACTGAGTTTACCCCTTGGAATTATCCATAATCTAAATAAAACCTTGCATTACAATAATAACACTTAAAACTTATGATGTCAAATATGTGCTTTGTGCACAAAGCTCTCACTTGTGTCGCCTGCTCCACTTTCATGGCCTAGCAACAAAGTACATCTCCTACATGTTAGTGCCATATGAACCATTTCACACTTTGAGAACTTCAGGGACCGGCCTCCTGCTGTAGTCCTGTTTTAGTCCTGTTTTAGTCCTGGTTAAGTCCTGGTTAAGTCCTGGCCGTCTGCTGGTGCCCAGAGTCAGGACTAAACATGGAGAATCAGCTTTTCAGTTTTCTGCAGCTAAAACCTGGAACAGTCTTCCTGAAGATGTGAGACAGGCCTCTACTTTGACAATGTTTAAATCCAGACTCCAAACAGTTCTGTTTAACTGTGCACATGACTGAAAGGTTTTTATTCTGCACTCTTCTCTTTTAAAGTTCATTTTATGATGATACTTTATGTTTTGATTTGTTGTATTGTGATTTTAATGTCTTTCTCAGTCTGTAAAGCTCTTTGAATTACCTTGTGTACCAATTGTGCTACACAAATAAACTTGTGTTGCTTTGCCTTCTGTTTTGATTTTCGTGTTGGTCCAGCGTTAATCAGTGTAAAAATGCATAGAAATTACAAAAAAAAACAAAAAAAACATTTGGTTCTTTTAAAAAAAATTGATCTGATTCCAGCCGTTCAAAAGAACCGACTCCTTCAAAAGAGCAGAACGCCACATCCCTGGCCCACATCCCTGGCCCACATCCCTGGCCCACATGACCGGCCCACATGACTCTGCAGTTCATTAGTCCAACCCTTCTTGTTCATTTATCAGCGTACGCAGCTAAAATTCATTAAAGACTGCGATGCTTATCTGGTTGTACGCTCTTGTCTGATAGAAATGAACAGAGAACACAGAAGTTTGTTTAAAAAGCAAAACTCTATCTCTCTCTCCCTCTCTCTCTCTCTCTCCTCCGCCGCAATGTCATCCCATCCCAAGGACAGTCCATGCAATACACAATGCCCCAACACGACATTCAACTGGGCCACTTCTCAAACTACTTTCATCCCTTCTTTGAGTCTCCAAGAAAGAAAAAAAGTTTGTCTTTTGATAAAATCTGGGAATAAAAGCCTTTGTTCTTTAGTTTATTCGTAGCTTAGGGAGACGAAGTTACTCTCCGATGCCGACAGTGAAAAGCTGACACGGAGATCACAAGATTTGAAACGCTCATGTCTCGCTGTTTATGTTCTGATCAAAAACACGCATCAAATCATTCCTTTTTAAATTTATCTTCATTGTAAGTTGCGCATTGAGGTTGGGGTTAAATATTGTATTAGTTTAAAGAAGCAAAAGGCGAATCAAGGTTGGGTATAGTTGTTGTGGGTAGGTCTTATTCACAGCGTGACAGAAAACATTAACAATACGGAAGTCCTTGCGATTCAAATAGGAGAGTTTAGAGTTTTTGAAAGAGAGTGCAAGTTTTTCTTCCTTTTAAATTAAATTATGTTGAATTTTGCAATCAATTACTTTCAAAAACATCTCGGTTTGGAAATTAGAAGAGGAAAAGTAATTACGTGCTGTGAAAAATCATCTTTGGCAGCGTTGTGCACTAGCAGAGCAGTGACAACAGCTCAGTGGTTCTTATAAGTTTCACAAGTAGAGCAAAGATAATTCAGTCGAACAGGAGAAAAATTTATACACAATTTATCATACTTGGAACTTATCATACAATGTTTTAGTTAGTATATTGTCTGTTCAGTACATAGACTTTATAAAGAAGTAGACTAAGTGAGTGTGACGTCACCCTCCAGTCAAATGAAGCTTATCGAGGCTAGAGCAGTTACAGGGGCCAATTTGGAGCCGAGTTCCATATTTGGAATTCCGACCGTGAGTATCATAGCAACCAAAAAGCCAATCCGGAGCGAGGCTGTCGAAGGTAACGCCCCATCCCGCCCGCACCGCAGGTTTAGCAGGGAGCGGGCGCTTAGCAAAGCTGTCAATCAAACCTGTTGCTAACGTTAGCATGAGCAACCTCAGGGAAAGAATGCGTCTGATTTGTTATCAATGTTCATATCTTGATTTATGGACAAAATAACCAAATAAAAACACCACAACGTAAGCATAGCAACCTCAGGGAAAGAATGCGTCTGATTTGTTATCAATGTTCATATCTTGATTTATGGACAAAATAACCAAATAAAAACACCACAATCATGTAGAACGGGTTGATACGAACATTTTAAGACCAAAATGACGAGGCTCACTGCAGAGGTCGAGTCGATGGAGCCGGAATCGCGCCCATGCTCGCTTCCTATTTGGAACGCGGCGGCTAGCAGGTTAGCTATGTCCATTTATATATACAGTCTATGGTTCAGAAGTAGAGTATATAGTGTGAAATGTACAAAAGGGGATTATACAAACCACAAGGGCATTAATTATAGACACTGAATTATTTCCCTGGAATGGTCGCCTATTATTTAGGGATATGCAAACTAAATGTGGGGTGATGTAGCGATATATGAGTATTTTTTTGTTTATTCTTTCATTAAAATGGGTGCATTTCATATTTAATTTGTGTAGGTAGTGGTTTAAAGGTGCTACACCTAATTTTCTACGGTCTTAAACACTTTAAAAACAGAATTAATTCATTTTAAACAGTTTGCCGTGGTCCAAAATGGTTCCTCACTTACCTTATGCATTCTGAGCATCCTAATTATTCACCACGATGAGTTCACAAGTGCTTTTCTAACTTTTAGAGCGGAGTTTTGCTGTGACGGTAAAGTTAGCGCCAGTTAGCATGCAACACACTTCCTGCTTTACAATTAGATGTAGACAGAACACAGCGCTCTTATTTTGACCTCAAGAGCTGCTTATACAATATATCGGTACTGGGGTAAGATGACTTTTGCTCAAATACATGGAAAAATTGGGCACAGTGCCTTTAAAAAATCATAATGGAACTGTGAGGGACGCTCTGATTCCCAGCCCTATCCACATTCATTTGAAAAGTTACATATTGTCTTTAATATGTTGGTAATCATTACTTATAAATAAAAGCTGACTGAATGCAGTGCGATGTAGTGTGAAGTTACCAGAGGTCAAAGTCAAACTCAAAGTCATTTTTGTTTGGAAATACAGAACACGAGGCAACGTGTCCCTCTCTATCCAGTGGTGTTAGTAAAGTTATTCTCCACAAACTTTTGACTGGCCACGGGGATGTGTTATGTGCTTTGTGCGTCTGCTGGTGGAATGCAAACACTGCACTGACATGAGCTGAAATGACTCCCTATGGCAAATCAGCCGCTTTCTTAACACAATTCCCAAGCTCACCCTGGCTGTCGCGTTTATGCTCCAACACCAAACGTCACTAAATCTGCCAAATAAACATGCTATTTTAATCCCAATAGGTTTCGAGCAACAAACCCGCTCTATTTTCCATAATAACATTTAGAAAAAAACTAAATAAGCTTGTGAAGGCGTTGTACGACTTAGTTTCACATGAGCGAACTAAAACCTCTGTTGGAACAGGCCATAAACCATGGACCCATGTTTAAAGCAGACCTATCCTGCAAAATTGACTTTTTTGAGCTTTTAACCATTTTTTAGCTGTTTCCCCTTTTTAGCACGATTCATGTATGTTTAAAATATCTTTATTCTCCTGTATTCAAGATGTCAGTTGTCCGATCTACCCCCTGTTTTCACCTCCACCGGTACACGCCCACTGTGACGTACGCACTTCGTTCTTCAGTTTTACTTTCTTAATCGGTGATACTCGTAGGATTCGGCAGCGTCGCGTAGTCATTTTAGCATAAATGAAGAAAAAATGGGCTGCTCGCTAGTGTGACGTGCAGCTATCCATAGGGGGCGCCGACAGCATTTCTTGTGATAACGTTCACGGCAACGGTCAGCTCCCATTGGACACCACAGTTTTCTAACGTGGAAGCCAGCGGACTCTTTTATTATGTCGTTTTAGATGAATATTATGGTTTAAATATTATAACATAATGATCTACGGGTGTCAGCGTGGAAGCCGCGGACTCTTTTATTATGTCGTTTTAGATGAATATTATGGTTTAAATATTATAACATAATGATCTACGGGTGTCAGAGATTATAACTATAAAGACTCAAGCACAATGTATCTTGTTTAAAGCAACACTGCGTAACTTTCTGGAGGTGGCACATCACTTGATTCAATGGAAATAGCAGGTTAAAACCATACTTAATGTTTTATGCCATACTGTGGAACATTATAGCCGAAGGAACAAGATCTCTCCGGAGACAAGCAGGTGGACACGCTCATTCAGGACAAATAAAAGTCAGGTTTGTGGAGATGCGAGCTTGATCACAGTAAAGGTGCTTGTTTTTCTAAGTTTTACAGTGCATTAAAAAACACCCAAAATGAAAAACCTATTCTACTCCTATTTAGTCCGTTTTTTGGCTAAAAGGTTACACGGTAAAATAAGAAAATGAAGGTGCCTTTTGTGAAATATTCCCTGCAGGTTTATTGCTAGTGGGTGTATGGGGTGAGAAAGTTCAAGGAGCGCGCGAGGTGGTCCAAAAGGAGGCGGACCAGGGCTCACTCGTCATGCTGGGACATAACGGTTGCCGTAGCGCAGGTCAGCAGTCAAGAACGCGTACGCCAAATGTCATTAATATCAGCGCTGGCAGATGACGGCTACATTACACCACATGGAGCAAAGGGGAAGTGGTTAAAGCAGGCAAGTGTTCAAATTACATTTGGCTGGGCTGGGACGGGAATCAGTTAAATATAGATTTGTCATTTAAAGGGCCCATATTACGCTGTTTTCTGATCTATGTTCTAATGTTATTTCATCACAAACAGACCTGGAGTTGTGTTTTGTTTCATTCACACGCTTAACACACAAGCCCTGCATATTTAGACTGAGTTTTTCTCTCAAACAGAGAACACTCTGTTCCACCTTGTGATGTCATGTGGTAATACAGGAAGTGCTCCATTGTGTTTTTAAACTCCATACACCTTCACTAGAATCATTTGGATAATTTCAACCCTGGAATTGCCAATCTATTGAACTAAAGGTAAACAGAGCTGTTAACTTGAAAAACTACCACTTCATGACATCACAAGGTGGAACAGAGCATATCACTACATACATCACAAGGTGAAACAGAGCATTTTTGAGCTTTGGAGATGTAGACAGACTAACAATAAAGGGTTACTCAAACATGTGTGAATGAAACAAAACACAACTCTGGGTATGTTTCTGAGGGGGTAGCAGCATTATAAAATGAATTCAAGCTCACAAGAGTCAAATTTGTGTAATATGGAACCTTTAATATTCATATTGTTTGCATTGGATTGTGGTTTATAAACCTGAAGTAAACTCCTCTCCTCTCTAGAGCAAGTTGAAGCTAGCTGAGACAATTTTAAATGGATTTTAACTTTATGTTTTGGCACAACATTGTAAGCGTACAACATTTTCTACTGCTGGCTCCCTGGGTGACGATCAAAAGTATTGAAAATCAGATACTAATTGATACCAAAATTAAATGAAACCTTTCCTGAAACTTTAGAATGATCTTGAGCTGTATCAGAACAAGTATAAGACACATAGACTAGTACACGCCCATGGACCACTATGGAACCTACTGGACGACTGAGGGATAAAAGAAAGTACTACCATTTAATGCTGAAAATCACATTCTACTGACTAAATTTATATCACTGTGGTATCAGAATCGGCATTGCGTATCGAGTCTATTCCTTAGTATTGAAATTGAGTTTGAAATCCATGTGTTCACCTATTTGGACTGCTGTCACAGTACTGATATTTCAAATTCCATAATCCAAAATTAAATGAACATTACGTATTAGCACGACAAATATGAAAAAAATTGGACTTACAGTAAGCAACACATAAGAATGACCAAAAAAACAAACTCCAGATATGTTTTTGAAGAGGAAACAACATTATAACAGCATAATATGGCCTCTTTAAACACCTTGGCTTTTGTATTTCATGTTTACAGCTCATAATAATTCCTAATGACCTATTACATTCCTCTGTGCACACGTCACAGGTGTCGGAGCGCCCTCTGCTGTCAGCAACGAGAATAAACTGTAAAATTAAATAAGTACAGCTATTTGGCAATGTGACCGACATGCTAACAGAGCCATGTGTTTGTAATTAGAGGCAGACATGCTCTAAGCTAATCCTGTGATGGTTCATGGACTTTAAAACTGCAGGCAACTTCTGAATTCCTCATTTATTATAATTTATTGTAATTTCGAGTGCCAAGAATAAAACATCATAGAAAGGAATATTTGTGAATGAAGCAAAACACAGCTCTAGGTTTGTTTGGATGACAGAATTAGAACATGATTGAAACCTCAAAACAATCATTGGTATGTCTCATTTAAAGGTGTCCATAGTGCTGTAGGCCTTTAGTCGATTAATCGGTTGATGGAGTCTTAATCGACCAAAAGCTGTATTAGTAGATTAATCATGTTATTTAGATTACAAGGATTTATACGGGACAACAACAGAAAAGAGAGGTTAGTGAGCGAGTTAGCTGAAGATGTGGTATTTTGCCCACTGATCCGAAGGTTGGCAGTTCAAATCCCGCTCTCGACAAACACCCTACAATCATTGGTAGAGCGGTTATATCCACTGACCCACAGGTTGGTGCGATTCCAGCTCCCACAAATGAACACTCTCGTTGTGTTCTTGGGCAAGACACTTAACCCATCTCACCCCCAGTGTCTGCGTACACTGGTGTGTGAATGTGTGTGTGAATGGGTGAGTGGTTTCTTGATGTAAAGCGCTTTGAGCCTTGAAGGTGGAAAAGTGCTATATAAAAATATGACCGTTTACCACTGATATGTAAAAAGCAGGTTAAACTCATAATTCACAAGTTTATTCTGTTTTTATACTGTTTCCTAGTTCTTTTTCGGTATAAATAGTTGTTTTTGCACGAACTCCCGTGCAGCTGTAGTCTTGTGAGTGCAGATGCATAGACATAGGTATTAGTTTTGAGGGTTTTTGCCACGCTCCCTTTCAAGTCGATCGGCGGAAAAGTCTGTAGTAACCAAGAATCTCTATAGTCTGGTTTAGTACACCGGTGTACGCAGACACCGGGGGCGAGGTGGGTTAAGTGTCTTGCCCACACTGGTGTTGAATGTGTGTGTGAATGGGTGAGTGGTTTCTTGATGTAAAGCGCTTTGAGCCTTGAAGGTGGAAAAGTGCTATATAAAAATATGACCGTTTACCACTGATATGTAAAAAGCAGGTTAAACTCATAATTCACAAGTTTATTCTGTTTTTATACTGTTTCCTAGTTCTTTTTCGGTATAAATAGTTGTTTTTGCACGAACTCCCGTGCAGCTGTAGTCTTGTGAGTGCAGATGCATAGACATAGGTATTAGTTTTGAGAGTTTTTGCCACGCTCCCTTTCAAGTCGATCGGCGGAAAAGTCTGTAGTAACCAAGAATCTCTATAGTCTGGTTTAGTACACCGGTGTACGCAGACACCGGGGGCGAGGTGGGTTAAGTGTCTTGCCCAAGGACACAACAACACAACGACAACATTCATCTGTGGGAGCTGGAATCGCAACGCCAACCTGTGGGTCAGTGTATCTGAACGCTCAACCAATGATGTTTAAGTGTGTGTGAAAGCACCCATTAAAAGCTGAATGAATATGCGGGATTTGAACCTCCAACCTTCGGATCAGTGAACGTGAAACTCTACCACCTGAGCTACCAGACAACGACGTAACGCGGCTGAAAGCTCGAAAAAGCCGAGTTTGCGTTACATTAGCGTACGCCATGTATCCCTTTGACCGCAACAAACTTCCTTCCTGTTCATGACATCAGGCTCACTTAAACCACACTGAGCGCCCATCGATCCCCTGTCCCCCGCCGCGCCGTCGAACGACCAGACAAAACCTCGAGCTATACGTGAGCCGGAGTGGAGTCTGCAGGTATACAGCTCAATAGACATGAATAATTAATATGGACCATTAGAAACACAGTAAGGCTAAGGAGCATCTGCACACACGCAAAGTCCTCCTAAGATGAAAGCAGAGGCGCTCCCTGCTTATTACCCTAATGCTCCCTCAAGAGGTGAGAGTGGAGGCTATAGACTCCATGATTACTGCTGCGTTCTTCAAAGTATTTATCAAACATGGGATTGTATAGTGCAACCTGTAATTTGGTTATTAGAGGAAAGCACAGAAAGTGGCCATGCAAATAAGTTAGTCTAAATGCAACGTGTCTACACTTCGAGATATATTAAGTGAAATATCTGGCAACTTTACAACTCCGGATATAGATACAATGTCTAACTTTTCTGGTAGAGGGTCCGCCACCTGCTTGTCTCCATGGAGATGTTATTACTTTGCCTGGAGTGTTCCACAGTATGGTATTAAACTTTTCGATTGCCATGGAGACAAGCAGACGCCAACAACCTAAATTACGGGTTTATGATGATCATTTATGTTTTAATTTGTTTGTATTGTGATTTTAATGTTTTTCTTATTCTGTAAAGCACTTTGAATTACTTTGTGTACCAATTGTGCTATACAAATAAACTTGCCTTGTCAGATCTGTGGTGAGGCAAGCCCACACACAGTAAGAACGCATGTTTTTTTGGCAATATAAACATGTGTAATTGAAAGTTCTACGGCCATACTGTGGAACAATCCAGGCAAAGTGATAACATCTCCATGGCGACAAACAGGAGGCAGATACACCACCTGAAAAGTTCCATAATGCACTTTAAGTCATGCTCATAATCAGGGTTATGTTAGCGCACATTTTGGGCATCAGGCTGTAAACTGGACGAGCACCATGAAACAGAATGAGATCAAGGTTGAACTTGTTGAAGGTTGTGTAAATTTTAGTGGCATCTGGTCACACAGTTCTGCTTTCCAAAGCGAGTGAACACCTACGGTAGCCCTGCAGGGACATGCTGTTGTCTGCAAAGAAACAGCATGAAAAATGGGTCAAGTGATGACTTAACTTTATGGAGCAAAATCATTTTATTCTCCAAAAAGTAGAGTAAGAGAAGTTTAGATTAAAAAGAAGATACTTTGGAGGATCATGTTATGTAAATGTATATACAAACTTTTCATGCACTGTTTTGCTTTTAGACTTTGAATAATCCAGCATATAGTCTATCTCCCTCTGATAAACCAGTAACTCCTCCATGTTTTTAAAATACACTACACACTGGACAAAAGATTTCCTTCACTATGTAGCTTAGCAACTTTGATGTTAGCTACCTTTTTTTTTTTTGCTTGAAACAAACAACTTTAGTCCTCAGTTTTATATTCACAGATTTCAAAACATCACAGTTCGTACAGTATCCTTTTTACTTAACCTTTACAACAACTAGAGCTGCAAGAAAAAAATTGTTCTCCAACCCCAAAAATATTTAGAGTTATATTCAGCTTCATTCACACAGTAATTTTCAGTAATCTTGTTCCCAAGTTTATTTGACTCTGAGCTTTAAAACACAATCGGTTTGAATTTTCCCAGGATTATTGCATCGTAAGTAAAAACCCTTTGCTATTTTTAACTCCATAAATCATCCACAGACTGGTTCAAAGAATTTCTGATGTCAAATTATGTTCATTACAACTGCATGCTAACATTAGCATGTCCTTTACACTTCATGTCATTCAAAATTGTAATATTACTTAAAATGAATGCTTTATAAAACCTCATAATAAGGACTAAACATGGTAAATATGGCATCTATCTCATTATAAATTAATTATGATCTTAAAGGCTCCATATTACACTATTTTTTTTTTTTATCTCTGTTAGTGTTTTGTGTTTTGTTTCATTCACACATGTTAAACACACAAACCCTGCATATTTGGGCTGCGTTCTTCTCCCAAACTGAAAACATTCTGTTCCACCTTGTGACATCATGTGGTAATACAGGAAGTGCTCCATCATGTTTTTAAACTCCATACACCTTCACTAGAATCATTTGGATGATTTCAGCCCTGGAATTTCCAATCTCTTCAGAACAAAAGGTAAAGGATAGCTGTTAATTTGAAAAAACTACCTCTTCATGACATCACCAGGTGGAACAGAGCATTTTGAGCTTGGGAGATGAAGAAAGACTAATAATAAAGGGTTACTCAAATGTGTGCGAATGAAACAAAACACAAATCCAGGTTTGTTTTTGAGAAGGTACCAACATTATAGCATAAGCTCATAAGAGTCAATTTTGCGTAATATAGGACCTTTAAACAGCTTATGTGAATAATTACATTTACTTCCACATTTGACTACACTCTCATTTGTCAAACAATAAAAAATGACTCTAAATGTGAATCGGCCCGATCCTCGCTCCGCCTCGCACCGCTAAACTCGGGTCATTAGCCACTATAAGGCGACGCACGCTCACACATCCCCTGCTCTATACCACACGCCCAATTAACTGCAAGTTTATACCCAGTCTTTAGAACTGTTCTTCATTACTCTTCCCTGCAGAAGCCCTCATTTGTAAAGCACCACCGCCCATTTGCGACTGTTGCGTTCGACATCAGCAGGCACCCTTTTGTAAACGCTGTGTAATGGGTTGCCAACGCCAGGAGCTCCGAGTAAATTCACTACGGACACGGATAAATGAGAAAGAATGATTTGTACAATATGGGCAGGCCAGCCAAGCTCCATCTCCAATTCTCTCCAGTCTGGCACACACAGAAAGAGGCAGTGGCAAAGGGTAAGTGGATAGTTGGGTCTAATAGCATAGTGATCCTATAAATAATGCTTGTGGAGTTTCCTGGTCGTTGATCACGGGAAGGCCTGGCTGAGTGATACTAGGGCAGCTGCGTGTTGGATGAGGCTGACCTAAGACCACGCTTGGCTGGCTTCTCTTCCCTTTTCCCTACCAGGCGTTCTGGCTCTATCCCAGTCCGTGATCTATCAAAACCCGCACCTCGCCCAGTGACAGCGCCTAATTGGCTGCTATGAGAGGCCCATCGGTTAAAAGGGAGCCGCGGTACTGACTTCGGACAAGGTTAACTAACTCCACTTCCGCCCCAAAAAATCCCCCTTGGCTTTGAAAAGTTTGCCGGGAATACGGCGTGTGGGTGTGTGGTGAGAGGGTGGTGAATGGGAGCACACGGGGACGGTGAAAATAGCATCTGTAGTGCTGTTTGTAATGAGAAACAATGACACGCCTGGCCCCTCTGGTATCCACGGGTTTCAGAATGATGGAAAAGTTGCCGTGGCGATTAACGATTTAAAACTGAATATTTTGTCTTGGACTGGAAAAACAGTCCTTAAAATTTTTCATATAACAGGAAGCTGAACCCCATGACAGCGTATTGTGTTCTATGAATGCTCAAAAAAAGTAATTTAACAATACTAATATTAGCAGTTATTGTTCAGCGCGTGCACTGGGTTTGCTGCAGCGAATTCAGCCATAGAAAACAATGCATTTTACTTTGTAACGATATACACGACCAGCCAAAAGTTTGGACACACCCTCTCATTCAGTGTTTTTGTGTTTTTTTTGTTTAACTACTTTCTACATTTTATATACAGACAGAAGACATCAAATATATGAAGCAAGATATATGGAATTATGTAGCAAAGATAAAAAATTAAATAACTCTAAATATTTTTTTTTCATATTTTAAATTCAAATCCTCAAAGTAGCTCTGATTTGTCGAAAAATATTTTGTAGCTTTATCTTTTTTTCTTTATTTTTACTTTCTACATTTTATACAAATAGACGAGATCAAATATATGAAGCAAGATATATGGAATTATGTGGTTAAAAAAAAAAAAGTTAAATAACTCCATAAATATTTTTCTTTTTATATTTTATATTCAAATCCTCAAAGTAGCCGCCCTTTGCTTTGTCGAAAAATGTTTTTTTTAAAATATTATTTTTAGTACTTTCTGCATTTTATATACCTACTGAAGACATCAAATATATGGAGTTATGAAGTAAAGAAAAAAAAATTCTACTAAATATTTTTTTGACAAAGCAAAGGGCGGCTACTTTGAGGATTTAATAGACGAGATCAAATATATGAAGCAAGATATATGGAATTATGTGGTTAAAAAAAAAAAAGTTAAATAACTCCATAAATATTTTTCTTTTTATATTTTATATTCAAATCCTCAAAGTAGCCGCCAAAAATCTAAAATGTAGATTTGAACGAGAGGGTGTGTCCAGACCTTTCACTGGCAGTGTACATGTACCATTACGTGGAAAAGCAGTTTCTTGAGAGCCATCTTCTAGGAACTACTTTTGCTAAACAGACCTTAATCTTTTCATCCTGTTGCTTGAATAAATCTCTGAGGATAAGGTTAATGCTGATGTGTTAGTTACTCTGTCTGCTCCCGGATTTGAAGTGGTAAGTTAACAGAGAATTAAAAGGACCAAGTTATAACAAACTATGATATGCAGTATGTATTTAAAATAAAAACTTTTTTTCATTTCATGTGAGCGCTTGGATTAGGCGTTTTATGCCCTCTACTGGCAAAACTGGACATTGAAGCATTTTGAATAATCAAAATTAGGAGCACTGCAGATGTTTGAACCTTTCCGAGATGCAATAAAAAACACCGTCTGATGTTTGATGCCATACTGCGGAAAATTATAGGCAATGCAATAACGTCTACATGGAGACAAACACTTGGTGGACCCCCACGCAGAAAAGTTCCACAGTGTACCTTTAGATTATGTTTTAAATAACTGAACTGTAACTTCTCTTCAGAGCAAATTAAACCCAAACTGGCTCGTATCAAGCTGAGCGCTCCGGTCCGTTCTTGAAAGGAGCAGACTGCGTTCCATCTGACACGCTCGTTGGCACAGACAGGTCAGCGCAGAGGCCTAGTTATTTCCACTGTGAGGCGGGGCAGACAGGGGGTCAAAGGTTGTGGCGTGCTCCCGTCTTCGAGCAGCCCGCGGTGTGTCCTTCAGACTGAAGGGGGAGGCAGCGAGACGCGACCAGACCGGGGTCAGCCCGGATATGATCGCTCCGCTCATCTCTAACTCACATTACACCAGAGAGGGAGGTCAGAGGGGGGTCAGAGGGGAGTCAGAGGGGGCGTGTCTCTACGGACAATGAGTAGAATGTATTTATATATCTACATCTACGCATCTAATTCATTAACATAGTAACTCACTGATTAATTCAAACGTCCCTGGTATCCATAGCGAAACAAGATTTGTCTTTTTGCAATATTATAATTATTAACATAATTATCAACATTTTTTTTAATCTTATTTATTATTTATTTAAATTAACCACAAAATTAGAAGTTGAAGTTGAATATTGAGTTGAATTATCATTTTATATCCTAATATCCAAATTTTAAGTTTATATTTTAACTCTTTTTTTGCAAACTTTTTGATGAGGTTATTATAATGTATATACAGTATAAAGACCAGTAATGCGTTCCATTTCAGGTGAAAGGTGTACTGAAGAGTGAACCCATTTAAACATGGCTACAAGCAGCTGCTAATTATGAACATAGCGTAAGATTGGCAGACCTTTAATACATATACGATAATTAGAATTGGATAAGTAAAAGATTTGCAATTTAACGAGGTTCCCATATTAACATGACTCCAGAACTTCAGAGAGGCATTAGTGACATGTGTGACCTGAGCTCAGATCTTCACGTGACCTTAAGTTTGGAGCTAAAAGAACGCTTTAGAAACTCAAAGGTAGCGCTCAAAAATCACCTGAACCTTAACGCTCCCCCAAAGCCTTGAGGTCAAAGTTCAGCTGCTGCTTCCATCGCTTTACTAACTACATTCACTTATTTCACTAATTCACATGTGTTTGGAAAGTTATTTTTACAATCGCACATTAAGAACTTACGTCTGTGTAATCCCTCAGTCGCCCACGTCTGAGAACTTATAAGAACTTATATTTTAGTAGAACAGGCAAAAAGGTCTCATATGAACAGAAACTCCATCTCTTTAACATCAGCTGCGGCGCGTTCACGGGCATCAGGAAATATGAGTACGTCCCTCCTGTGTGGGCCTCTCTGCACTGGGTCCCTGTCAGTTTCAGGATTCATTTTAAGATTCTGTTGATGGTTTTTAAATGTCTCCATGGGTTGGTCCCTCCTTATCTCTGTGAGCTTCTTTCTGTCCATGTTCCCAGTTAAACTCTGAGATCAGTTGACCAGATGATTTTGGATGTTCCAAGGTCCTGGCTAAAAATTCAAGGGAACCGGGCTTTTGCTGTAGCTGGTCCCAGACTCTGGAACAATCTTCCTCTGGGTATTAGAACATCCCAATGTTTAAATATTTTAAAATCTTTGTTAAAAACAAATTTCTTTGCACTGGGTTTGAACACGAGCTGAGCGGGACATTTGTATCGTATTGTTTTATTGTGTTTTTGTATGTTTTGTTTTATAAGATCACGCTTTATATCGCCTTTGTACAGCACTTTGGGCAGCTGTGGGTGCTTTTAAATGTGCTTTATAAATCCATTTGTCTTGACGTGTTCTTCTCTCCACATGTCAGTGCGTCGGTGCCGCTCGGAGCCGCAGACATGCAAACGCAGAAATGATCTGATACTGCATAGCTCATGTGGTTAAAGCGGCGCTGACAGGTTGCATACACCAGACGTATGTTATGAAAGGAGGAGAGTTTCAAGCTCGTATTTCAGTTTCGTTCAATTCATTTTTGCGTGATGTTTGCGTGACTCCTCAGAGCACCGAAACCGAATTTATCAAGTGAACCATGGCGCCGACACATTTTTATACAGCGCTTTTCCACCTTCAAGGCACTCAAAGCGATTTACATCAAGGAACCACTCATCCATTCACACACACATTCATACATGAGTGTACACACTCTGGAGGCGAGGTGGGTTAAGTGTCTTGCGCTAGTATAAAATGACAGCATTCATCTGTGGGAGCTGGAATCGCACCACCAACCTGTGGGTCAGTAGATCTTTTTTTGTGTGTCGAGAGCGGGATTTGAACTGCCAACCTTCGGATCAATGGTCGTGGGACCCTATTTAGCCTAGTAGCCTAAATAAATGTTTAAATATGAAGGGAAAAAAATCATCCTCCCTTCTGCATTTTGGACAAATCGTAACCTGGACATGGGTAGATTTAGCATTAAGAGCGATATTTTGTGGAGCATAACATCACTTCAAATGCGTTTTAGCAGCATGGCTCTCACCGAGGCTATGCTAGCACACTTTTGTTTTAAGTATATACATGCTTGGGAGGTCTGCCTTGGACACACAGCTCAAAAATAAGCCCAAACTGTTCCAAAAGCCCATCCATTCTCTACAGCCGTCTTTCCAGTTTGATCTGACCTCATTACCCAGCCTCCTCTTGTGAGTGGAGAGTTCACACAAACACGCAGACGTAGAACAAAAGGCCTTTGGCACACTGTACCATCTGAGACTCCTTCAGTCCCTTTGCTAATTACCCGGCATTCA
This sequence comes from Periophthalmodon schlosseri, assembly GCA_000787095.1. Classification (NCBI taxonomy): domain Eukaryota; kingdom Metazoa; phylum Chordata; class Actinopteri; order Gobiiformes; family Gobiidae; genus Periophthalmodon; species Periophthalmodon schlosseri. The sequence continues at coordinate 23,445 of KN479910.1, forward strand.
ACAGCTCTCCCGCAAGCTCCGCCCCCTCCCCGGCCCAGTAAACAAGCCCTGAATTGTAATACGCGATGCGGGTCCCTGACAGCTATCGACGACGCCATGTGCACTTTAAATGAGAGCACAAGTGAGGGATCAATAGAGCAGGATTGTCAGGCGTTTACAGTGACCTTTGACCCCAGCTGATGAGCATTGATCCGGACTAAAGTGGACCTCCAAGACAAGAGAGGAAAAGAGCTAAGTGTGGAGAGAGTCCAGTCAAAACTACTCAGAAGAAGTAGCAGTAGTGTAATAATAACAGGGCTTGGATTTTAAATATGTTTAACTCATAAATAAACACTAAAATTGAAATTCAGTAAGTTTTTTTCTGCTGTTAACAAAATTTGTCATTCTGTGGTAATCTGTTTTTCTTCTTGTTTTTAACTTTTTCTCTCTATACAAATGAATGCTGAAAACTTGCTAGCTTGCTGTTGGGCGAAATATTCTTTTAAGTAAAGGAGCACTATGTAACTTTTCTGGTGGAAAGTCTGCCACCTGTCTGTTTCCACGGCGATGTTATTACTTTTCCTGGAATATTCCACGGTATGGGATTAAATTATCAAACTTACATTCCTTAGTGTTTTTATAGCTAAAAATACCTTGAATATCTCCCCACAGATCTGACCTGTAACTCGGCCTTGTGATGCCATCTGCTTATCTCCAAGAAGATAGGGTTTAATGCAATATTGTGTAACTTTTCTGGTTTGCCACCTGCTTGTCTACATGCAGGTGTTATTGCTTTACCTGGAATATTCCAGAGTGCCCCTTTGAAAACAAATTCTGAACACTGGATTTGATTATAATTTGAGAAAGTTTCCGTTTTGTCTATTGCTTGAAAAAGAACCCATTATTTGACAGTAATTTGACAGTATTCTATGTGTATTTGTCATTAAATGAACTTTGATACGGGAACTTTTAATACAAGACCTCATGATTGTCTACGTCTAAATACTGGCCGCACTGGAACTGAAATGGAAAAAAATGGAATAAATTTCAAGGACATGCAAAACTGGATAGATTGGTGCCACTAATGCACTTTAATAATCTGGTGCTAAACATTTATAATCACACCTGCTCCTGTTTTTAATGTTTTAAATGGACCTATGCAGGTGTTTGGTTTGTTTGTTTTTGTTTGTATTGTTGACTAAAATGACCTGGTCTTTGTCCGAATGTCTCCCTTGGTCCCTCACCCTTTATTCACTCCACAGTCCTGCAGTCTTTATCAGACTCTATAGTGACTCATTCACAGAAAGATTCAGACACACAGCTCACTACTTTCGGGTCACGTGACTCTGGGTCTGGGTGAATAAAAGTCTAAAGGCTAAACTCTGATAAAACTTGATTTCTGTCAATAAAAATGATCAGATTGGACTGGCATACGTCTTTATGGACTAATAATAATCATACAAGTTTTTGTCAAGATGGATCTCACGTAAACAGACTAGATTTTTTAATGTTTTGTTTGAGATGTGAAAATTATCGCTCTTTTAACTGAGTGTCTTATCCATAATCAGGATCTACAGTGCGATAAACCGGCGCTTCTATCTGCTTCATTCAGTCGTGTTGTGTCCGGTTAAAGACCTGTCTCAGTCCACTGTTGTTTTTCCGACTCTCACAGTGCATTGTGGTCTATATTAACCGCTCTAGTGACCGCTGATGCCCACTACTTTTCAAGATGCATTGTGGGAAATTTTGAATGCACTACTTTTTCACCAACTGGACATTCGGACACTACTAAAATGGTGTGACCCCTGAACAGTGCCCCCTGTAGGGGATAGTGTGGACATTTGGACACAGTCTTGGTGAATCTGTATTTCTCAGACCCGGTTGTCCGATGAGTGGGTCCTGGCGTTACTGATCTGGCCCTGCAGCGGCTCCTCCATGAATCACTGCGGTGGTCCGGCCCCTGAGCATCGACACTCTCATTTATTTTACAAACTTGACTAATCTGTTGATCTGATTTCAATATGCCACAGATCTGCCCTTTAAGAGGTGGACTATTTGTTTTGGTGGAAGCTTTACACGACAGTTATCTAAAGTCCATATCTGGAATGTCCAGAGGCATTGTGGGAGCGAGGAGGATTGATTCTGATTGGCTGCAGGCTCAGTTTGAAGCCGGGGGGGGGCGTTGAACAGGCGTAAGAGGAAAGGTCTATAGTGGAGGGGCCAATCGCACTAGGGGCCATGGTGAGGGGCCAGGGCAACAGAGTGTGCAAGGACGATAGCGTCTAATGTAGTGAGACGAGTACATTTAAAACTATTAAAGTAGAACTCAAATTATACAAGTTTTAGGGGAGCCACTTATACTGCATATAGGATCATTAAAACGCACGTTTTTATATAGTGCCTTTCCAAATTCAAGACACTCAAAGCGCTTTACATCAAGGAACCACTCACCCATTCACACGCACATTCATATCCCAGTCTACGCAGACGCTGGGGGTGAGGTGGGTTAAGTGTCTTGCCCAAGGACACAACAGCAGCATTTATCTGTGGGAATTATTCACCGTGATGAGTTAATAATTTTCACAACTTTGCAAAATGTAAAACGGCTTGATGCAGACAGCACACAAAGGTCTCGTTTTGAAGAGCTGCTTTTAGAAATTACATACAAACTTACAGTATTTACAAAAAAAACCCCCAAAAAACAAAAAAAAAACTATACAAATAAAAAACTGCCGCCCCTTTAATCATGATATAGTCAGAGCTTAGGTACCGACAGTTGGGCTATTTGAACGCTGGCTCGCAAAATAAAATAAACTATATAATACAACAAAGGAGACAGGAGCTCAGTTGGTAAAGTGTTCGTCCACTGACCCACACGTTGACGGTGCGATTCCAGCTCCCACAGACGCTGTCCTTGTGTTCTTCGGCAAGACACTTAACCCACCTCGCCCCCAGTGTCTGTGTACACTAGTGTATGAATGTGTGTGTGAATGGGTGAGTGGTTCCTTGATGTAAAGAGCTTCGAGTGCCTAAAAGGTAGACAAGCGCTATATAAAAATGTGATCGTTTACCATTACTGTAGAATTAAATAATCCCAAAAAAAAAATAACATAAACTAACAATGTCAGTCAGTGAAAAGATTTTATTTTTTATTTTTTTTATGTTTAGCAAAACTATCACACAGGTAAACTGGACTCAAATGCAACACACAGAATACAGTTTGTTAAGTTCAACAGAGTGTCCTTCAAACAGGTCGTTCTTAATATGACAAATCAGGCAGATAAACAGATGTCTTTATTAATAAACTAAAACTAAACTCAAATAAAATCTCCAATCAGAATCTGGCTGGGAATAAACCCCAAAACAGGTCCCTCAAACATTAATGCAGATTTGCTCAAGTGTCTTTCTTCTATGGTCAACAATCTCACAAAGCCTGAATGAACAGAAGGAGTATATATAGACTACTGGGATGGTTAGGGATTGAGAGACAGCTAGGAGAGCGAAAGAACCAGAGAGGAAGCAAAAGAGGAGCAGGCTGAGAACTGGAGCTGGACTAGGGATCGACATGAAAACACCAGGCAGAACTGTGACAGGAACTATGGAGTCGTGACTCTTTTTGTGTTATTGTAATAGCATAAATTAAAAGCTCTTTTAAATTGAATTATTATTATTATTATTATT
>JACM01025482.1:0-10317 GCA_000787095.1 Periophthalmodon schlosseri
TCCTTGCAAAATGAACAGTGCAAAAATAATAATAATAATAATATTTAGGATTATTCCAAAATCAATAATTTGATAACTAATAGAGCTAAGAACAAAATGAGAGATCTGAAACGTGAGCACAAGGGCATGCTCTTCTTGTCTTACGGTGTAATGTAGACACTACTGTATGGGCTATAAATACCTCCAGGGTCTGGACCAGGGGCTTGGACCAGACCATGTCCCAAGAGAGCAGCCGATTTAGGCTCTGCTCATGTGACCTGTGCCCCTCAGAGAGCCTCATCACCTGGACATATACCACCTCTGTGCTTCACACTAATACAGATGCACTTAATACCATAGTGACACAGAGTTCTGCAGCCAACCCGCTAGTTGAGAACCACTCATGTGAGTCATGTTATATTTTTAGTTTGGCCTATGTGCAAGATAAATCATTTTAAAGACACAGTATGTATTTTTTTAGGCAAAAATGACAAATAATATAAAAGCATTTTTTTTTCAATGTGGTTGTGTTTATTGCACTGAAAAATATTCATTGTTACTGTGAGCGGGCTTGCATCTCCACAAATCTAACTCTTATTTGGCCTGGAGGAGGGCCTCCACCTGCTTGTTTCTATGGACATATTGCTCTTTAGCTGTAATCTTCCACTATCTCCATGGAGAATGTTCAGAAGTATGGTTTTAACTTTCTGTTTCTATAGAATCCTGCTGGTGACATGACACCTCCAAGGTATGTGCTCTACCTTTAAAAAATCAACCAATAAAAAAATTTACTAATAGAAGTGCATAAAAGGAAGGTAGTTGTGAATAATGCTGGTACAATTAGCTAGAGTTTTGGAGCATAAATCAGTATTGTGTTGTGGTTAACAATCTTTCCTCGCTGTAATAAAGATGACAGTATTGGGCATTGAGCTTTGAGAAAGTAAATGTCATTTACAGATTTGTGATTAGTAAAATGAATAGTCTTGTGACACAAAAGCATAGATATACATAGACACAGTGGTGGAACGTAACAAAGTAAAAGTAGTAAAGTACTGTACGTAAGTATTACTTTTAGGTATCTGTACTTTACTTGAGGACATTCTAAAGTTGATGCTTTTTACTTTTACTTCACTCCATTTAAGAACAGTACTTTCTACTCCCCTACATTTTGAACAAGTATTTTTTCATTATTGTTTGAGAGAAAAGGCTGAAGGGTTTATTTTATAAGTTCATAATTTGAGCAAACAAAAATATACAAATAAAAACAGCTAGAAAAAAAAATTGATTCAATTGTTGCTGTTGAACAAAATTCAGCTCAAATCTTTATCAAAATCACTACATTGAAGCTTTATCAGATCTCAAAATCAAAATACTTACTCTTAAAGTACATTTTTAAATAGCTTTCTTTGCTCCAGTATCTGTGCTTTTACTTAAGTAACAAAATTGAGTACTTCTTCCATCACTGCATAGACATATGAGACACATGAGTATGCACTGCACTACACTTTTGAATTTTGGAACTACTTTGTGCCTCAGTATTCTTCCACCAAACAAAACAATGTAGAGTAGACAACAATTGTGTTTATTTCCCTGACTATAATCCAAAACAGGTACATCTAGTAACCCACATTTGAGCACATCGGGAATATCCCTTTTACATCAGCACACTCGATTACAGGCTGTTGTAGTCTTGGATGAGGTTAGTTCATTAAACGATTTAAATTAAAATTGAGTATCCTGCTTAAAAGGCCCTTGAAAGCCAAAAAGTCCCTGTTTTTATGGGGTCTTTGGGAGTGAATTTCATACAGTGTGGATGTGCTTCCCCACTCTGAATGCTGAATTACAGGGACAAGTGCCTAGAAGTCATGATACTACACTTTCAAACTCGATTTCGATACTAAGGAATAGACTTGATACTCAATGCTGATTCCAATACCACGATGATAATAAAAAACTTTCTTTAGACAATAGAATGTGATTTTCAACATTAAATCAAAGTACTTTCTTTTATATTCCCATGTGCCCTTATATCTGTGTAACCGCTCAGTCGTTCAGGTATATTCCATAGTGGTCCATGGGCGTATACTTGTCTATGTGGCCTAGTGTTGTTAAAAGCATCGAAAATGAAATACTAATCAATACTGAAACTAGTATCAAAACTAGATACTCATTTGAGCAGGTATCGATACTAAAAAACTCTCATTCACAGGACAGAAATGAAGCTTTCCTGAATAGCTTTAGAATAATCTTGAGCTGTATAACAAGCTGTAGAACAAGTATAAGACACATAGACTAGTATACACCCATGGAACACTATGGAACCTACCTGCACCACTGAGGGATTACACAGATATAAGGCCACATGGGAATAGAAAAGAAAGTACCATGATTTAATGTTGAAATTTGCATTCTATTGTCTAAAGACAGAGTTTTTTTAATTATTACCATTGTATCAGAATCGGTATTGAGTATCGAGTCTTTTCACTATTATCATAATTGAGTTTAAAATTTTTGTATCGTGGCTAATATGGACTTGCTATGATACAGTCCAAGATAATTCTAAAGTTATTCAGGAAAGGTTCATTTCTGTCCTGTGAATGTGACTTTTTAGTATCGATACTTGCTCAAATGAGTATCTAGTTTTTATACTAGCTTTAGTATCGATTAGCGTCTGATTTTTGAAACTTGACCTGGTAAAAGAAGGGAAAAAGAAGCAAAGAAAATGTCGTCCTTGTTGCAGTGAGATAGAGGCTCCCATGCTCTCTTACTGAGGCACTGTAAAACGTCCAGACCGCAGCAGTTGCCAGCCTGGAATTCACTAATGATACACGTGGGCCTCAAATGAGAAGTGCAATTTTGTGTGTGTGTGTGTGCGTGTGTGCATGTGCATGTGTGTGTGTGTGTGTGTGTGTGTGTGTGTGTGTGTGTGTGGAGGGGCCCTCATCTCTGCGTCTATGTAATTGTGTTCGCCTACAAACTAACTACAGTGTCCCAGCGCATGCCCCGCCTACTGAGGGGGAGGAAAAGGCTTTAACTTGAGAGGTTATATGATTTTATATTTTCAAGAATAAACAAAGATGTCTCATAACTACAATTAAAGTAGAGCCAAATCAGGTCTAAACTAGTTCACACTTGTCCTAGTTTGGGTCTGGTTTGGTCCTGGTTTGGCCCTGGTATGTGCCCAGTTTAGTCCTGATGTAGACTTGGTGTTGCCCTAGTCTAATCTAGGTTTAGTTCCATTATACTTCCACTTATGTCTCAATTTTGATGTTCTGTGTGTGCAAGTTTGCACGCAGTCTTGAGTATTTAAAAATACTATAGGATTTTGTTGTTTTTGTCATCATTCTGGTAGTTACATTAGCAGAAAGTAGTACTTGTTAGTTACTTATTAGTAGTTATTCTTCTGAAAGTGCTTAGCAATAAAAATAGATGCAGTATCAACAGTAAAAGTAAAAGTAGTTGTATCAGCTTTGTAGTATTGTGTGAAGTAGCCTATAGCAACTTTCATAACAGTTTGTTTCTCCCTGTACTTTTGGTCATTTTTGTTATATGTTTTAACAACAGTTAAGTGCATTTTAGTAGATGGTTTTGATTTAAAAAAAAAAAAAATGCATACCTACTTGATGGGACCTTTCCCCTCCTCCAAAAGCAAAATGGTCACTGTGCAAACAAAACACACCTAGCTTGCTGCGGATGCTCGTGTCCCCAGAAAGCGTTTTGTTAATGGGGTAAGCCTCTGGTGCATGGAGAGGCTCTTGGAAGTGAAAGGAATGGGGCCACAGGCACATGGCTCTTGAAATCCTCTGTGTCAATAGAGTCTGTGGAGCAAAATAATGGCATCAGTCTGTGTGGGTGATAATGTGAGCTGATAGCATGAGGGCAAAGGGTCACCGGCTCAGGGGCTGGTGCGGGGATGACAGAGAACTGAATGCTGCACTACATGCACACGTGTACATGCATACACAAACACATATGTGTACATACACACACAAACACATATGTGTACATGCACACACAAACACATATGTGTACATGCACACACACACACACACACGAGTACATGCCCACGCAAACACATATGTGTACATGCACACACACACACGAGTACATGCCCACGCAAACACATATGTGTACATGCACACACACACACGAGTACATGCCCACGCAAACACATATGTGTACATGCACACACACACACGAGTACATGCCCACGCAAACACATATGTGTACATGCACACACACACACGAGTACATGCCCACGCAAACACATATGTGTACATGCACACACACACACGAGTACATGCCCACGCAAACACATATGTGTACATGCACACACACACACGAGTACATGCCCACGCAAACACATATGTGTACATGCACACACACACACGAGTACATGCCCACGCAAACACATATGTGTACATGCACACACACACACGAGTACATGCCCACGCAAACACATATGTGTACATGCACACACACACACGAGTACATGCCCACGCAAACACATATGTGTACATGCACACACACACACGAGTACATGCCCACGCAAACACATATGTGTACATGCACACACACACACACGTGTGCATGCACACACAGACATACACACATGTACATGTACACACAAACACATATGTGAGCATGCACACACAGACATACACACATGTACATGCACAATGCAAACACGGCACAAATTTTTAAGTGCAATATAGATATAGAGGCAACACTAGTGACCTTGGGTTCTTCTCTGACAGGTACACTGTGTGTTTGACCTCACAACCTAACCCCCTCTCCCCCTCTCTCTCTGCCTGCAGATACTGGCACCTCGGTGGGCTCTTCCACAGGCAGCCTGAGCTCTCACTGGTGCAGCGTGGCGTACTGGGAGCAGCGTACTCGTGTGGGCCGTTTGTACCCGGCCCATGACCCTGCTCTCAGTATCTTCTACCACCTACCTCAGGGCACGGGGCTGTGCCTGGGCCAGCTCCACGCCAACGCCTACCACAGCCGCCGCGGAGACCCAGGGGGCCATGAGCACCCATCAGGAGGAGGGAGCAGCTCCGCGCAGCAGAGCCGCAGGAAGATCGGCTTCGGGATCCTCCTGAGTCAGGAGGAGGATGGGGTGTGGGCGTACAACCGCAGTCAGCACCCCATCTTTGTGCACTCACCCACCCTGGAGGCCCCGGGCACCCGCGGACTCACTGTGGAGCGGGTGCTGCCCGGGTACTCCCTCAGGGTGTTTGACTATGAGCGCTCCAGCTGGATGGCACAGCATGGGGTCAAGCCTGACGTCCAGGAGGGCCCTTGGGACCCGCACAGTATCCGCATCAGCTTTGGGAAGGGCTGGGGCCCCTGCTACTCCAGACAGTTCATCACCTCGTGCCCATGCTGGCTGGAGGTGCTGCTCAACACCCATAGATAGCACCCACTCAGCCTCCACACAGCCTTGTTCTCACTGGACTGCAGCACAGAGGCGGGGCCATCTACATAGGTAGATTACATATCTACAGTTATTCTGCAACACAGTGATGGATCTCAGAACTATCACTCTCAGGTCTACACAGGAAGTTCAGCCTCTTTCAAGCTAAATCAGAAGGCAAAAGGGAAAGTTAACTTCAGTTCATCTCAAGACTGTCTGTGTTTCAATCTTATCCCAGTTTGTCGATGACAGAGATCATTATTGGTCTTTGTTCATTTTGATATTTTTGGAAACAGTGATGAACAACACTGTGAGGTCACTCAGATGGCACAGGCTCTGGACTTCCTGATTTAGGCCTTTTGTACCGCTGTTGTTTGGAACTATCTGCATTTGAACGCAAGCTAAACTAGACTGTAAACATTGAGTCCATGAGAGTATCTGTACCTGTCTGCACCTGAACCAAACCATGCCATATGACCACCTGTACTATGCAACCCACTGACAACAAGGCTCAGTATGTACCAGATTTAATATAAAGCTTCTATTATATAAAGTATATTATACATGTAAATACTTGAGTCCTTTTTACAATGCAATTATTTATGTCTAGTGTCATGTGTATATGGACAATAAAGGAACGCTGAGAAGCACTTTTCGATTCCATATGCATCAGGATCGGCAAAGAGTATCCACCAATCAAAGGGTCTCATTCAGCAATTCCATGAAAACGATGCCATACATTTGTCAATAAAATATTTGTAATAAATCATGTTTATGGCATTTTGATTTATTTGTAAAATTTGAAAACAGTAGATGAGGAGTCACACCGCTCCACCAGCAAAAGACATTCATTAAAGGTTTTTATGATATTTCAAATTATTATTCATACTAGGGTTGTCAAAAGTATCAAAAATCTGATACTAATCGATACTAAAACTAGTATTGAAATTTTATACCCATTTGAGCAGGTATTGATGCTAAGAAAGTCACATTCACAGGACAGAAATGAATCTTTCCTGAATAGCTTTAGAATGATCTTGAGCTGTATCAAAACAAGACCACATAGACTAGTATACACCCATGGACCACTATGGAACCTACCTGATCAATATAGTAATATAAAAGAAAGTACTACGATTTAATATGTTGAGTCTATTCCTTAGTATCAATGTTGAGTTTGAAATGTTTGTATTGTGACAACACTAATTTATACATACAGTATTATGATTCAAACATACACTCATTTAAACAGAGTAATGACAGTTACTCAAATGAAATAATTTCACAGATTTCAGTTAGATTGAAATCGTAATCTCATATGAGCCACAGAAAAACCTGTGATGAGACTATTAGCATTTCACTTGCTACATGTAAATATTTCCAGTCAGATTTTTTTTCATATTTGACACTGGTTTAATCATGGTATGCAGTGTCTGATTGACAATATGATGTCATTTGGTCAAAAGCTATCAAAACCTGATAATGTCTTTAGCTTTTGACAGCTGTGTATTTGTCAGGCTGCTCTAAACTACTCAAGTGTGACGGGGGTTCCTGGGGCTCACTCCATCACATCTCCAGCTGATGCCCATCCATATTTTTAAGCTTAAGATACCCTTTATTGTCTCCGTATGGAAATTTGACTTTTGCATTTGACCCGTCCTTCAACACCTGTCAGGAGCAGTGGGAGGCGCAGCACAGCTCCTAGGGACCCATCTCTAGATTTTGAGCTAGCCTTGGACAGGACTACCTTAGCTGGAGGACTTGACCTACGGTTTGTGTTTTGGGTTGATGGGGAAACCAGAGGAAACCCACCTAGACACAGCGAGAACATGCACACAGAAAGGCCCGGACGACCTGGGAATTGAACCTGAAACCTTCTGGCTGGTGGTCATGAGTTCTAGCCACCGTGATGATGGTCTATAAGCCATCCCAATAAATGCCTTATGATCCTTCTCTTCACCTTCCCTCCAAGTACTTTGTGCCTCTTATTTTGGAACAAACACACGTCAAACAACACACATTAAAGCAGACCTGTTGTGCTTGTGTCGGGTATATACTTATAATCTGAAACCCATGGATCATTATGTTATATTTTGTACATTTTAAATCGCAAAATTGATCTAAAACGCCGTAAAAGTTATCACAATAAAGAGCCGCACGCTGTCTGCTCCTCCGATAGATAGCTGTGGGCTCACGTTAGCAAGCAGCAGATTTAAAAAAAAAAAATGTGCCAAAATCCTACACGTTTCACCAATTAAGAAAATAAAATTGTAGTAGTAGTGGAGTATACCGGTGACAGTGAAAACGGGGGTTGATCAGCAAAATGGCATCTTGAAAATAAGTGATTAAACATTGCTCAAACATGCATGAATCACACCAAATACAACTTTGGGGGAGTAAATGTTGAGGGAAAACAACTATAACATAGTTAAAAGTGCTGAAAAGTTGATTTTGCAGAATAGGTCTGCTTTAATGAAACAACATAGGTTAGTTGTCTGAACAGTGTGTGTTGCTTGTTAGTGTGTGGTGCTTGTGAGCATGAGCCAAACTGAAGGGCGTTCAAACTCCTCTGACTGTGGAGTTTCCATGCTTCATGGACTGGCTGAACCTGGCTCCCATAATCCGTGGTTTTCAGTGGATTACTCCAAACTGCTCTGCATATTTCACTTTTTATTTTACAGTGCCTTTAATATCTGTGGGCTTTAGCGATGACTGCACAACACCTCCTGGTCAGCCTGTTCCTATGCAACCCCACAACAGTGCACTTTATGTGGGACAAATAATGTTTCTCTCTTAAAGTGCCTCGGAGTGCTGCTGAACAACCCACAGCCAGTCCCAAGTCCTCACTTAGTCTGTAGACTACTTTAAAGGGACTGTGATGTTCTTCATGTAATAAAGTCAAAATGGTCTTGCCCTAGTACAAAGTAGTGTTGTCACAATTCTAAAATAAAAATTTTGATATTAAGTAATAATAAGTAAGGGACTCAATACTCAATACCGATTCCGATACCACGATGATAATAAAAAAAACAACTCTTTCTTTAGACAATAGAATGTGATTTTCGACATTAAATTGTAGTACTTTCTTTTATATTCCCATGTGGCCTTATATCTATGTAATCCCTCAGTCGTCCAGGTAGGTTCTCTGGTGGTCCATGGGCATATACTAGTCTAGTCTGACTAGTCTGATACAAGTATTCAGGAAAGGTTTATTTATGTGAATGTGACTTTTTTAGTATCAATACCAGCTCAAGTTCGGAGTGCAGATGGCGCTGTTGTCCTACTGCTGCAAGTAGCAAAACAATGCCAAAATGGTCAAAGCAACACGACGTCACACTGAAGAGGCGACAGAGTGCAGTCTGAACCATCAAGGTATGAAAGAAATAGAGGTCTGTACATAGGAATCTAAAGTATAGTCCTTAAGAGTTGTTCTGACCATTTCTGTCATCATTACAATTACATGCTCACATTAGCATACTGGATCATGTTTTTTAATGGCAAGCTTTTTGTTCACAATAATTCCCAATGCTGCCAGTAGATGGCATGCTAACACCAAAACCAGACTGATAGAAAGTAACTTGTGCTTTTAAAGCATAGGCATTATAAGTTATATTAAGTTATAAAACATGAGATGCCAAAGTGAAAGCACTCAAGAGCGTAAAACACTACAAACAATGCATATATGTCCTTTAACAAATTTCCTCAAATGAAAACTGAATCCCTCCACTGTTGACTCTTCAAACACAGAAACAGCCTCAAACCACTGGCCTATATTTGAACACGGTTTTGCATAGAACAACATGCAGACTCAATGTGGGCTGTGGTCAGCAGACAATGGAGCAGCTTCGAGGAGGGGCTGACCAGTGCAACATCCACTGTCCAGGTTCTGTGGGCTCTCTGAGGACACATGTTTTCCACTGAGGAACAGGGGAGCGAAGAAAACAGGAGCAGGAAGAAGGAGAGAGGACAAGCTGAGAAAGGAGGGAGAGAGAAACCAGAGGAGAGGAGCAAAGAGAGGGAGGGAGAGAGACCAGAAGAGGAGAGAAGGAGGGAGAGAGAGACCAAAAGAGAGAAGAGAGGAGCAGAGTGATGGAGGGAGAGAGAGACCAGAAGAGGAGAGGAGAGAGGAGCAGGAAAAAAAGAGAGAGGTGTCAAGGAGCTATTTTTTTTTTTTTTTTTGTTTTTGTTACAAAAAATGATAATTTATTTTTCAGTCTTAGTAGATGGAGCAGAGGAGGAGCAGAGAGAGGAGAGAGCAACAGAGCAGAGGAGGAGCAGCGAGAGGAGAGAGAGAGAGACAAAGCAGAGAAGAGGCAGAGAAAGGAGAGAGAGAGTAACAGAGCAGAGGAGGAGAAGAGAGAGGAGAGAGAGAGTGACAGAGCAGAGGAGGAGCAGAGAGAGGAGAGAGAGCAACAGAGCAGAAGAGGGAAGAGCAGAGGAAGAGCAGAGAGAGTGACAGAGCAGAGGAGGAGCAGAAACAGGAGAGTGACAGAGCAGAGGAGGAGCAGAAACAGGAGAGTGACAGAGCAGAGGAGGAGCAGAGAGAGAGACAGAGCAGAAGAAGAGCAGAGGAGAAAGTGACAGAGCAGAGGAGTAGCACAGAGAGGAGAGAGTGACAGAACAGAGAAGGAGCAGAGAGATGAGAGCAGAGCAGAGGAGGAGTAGAGAGAGGAGAGAAAGAGTGACAGAGCAGATGACGAGCAGAGGAGGAGGGAGTGACAGAGCAGTGGAGGAGCAGAGAGAGGAGAGCAGGAAGAAGGAAAGAGACAAGGAGGGAGAGAGAGAGAGACCAGAAGAGAGTGTTAATTTAGGTTTACTCTTAGTAGACGAAGTAGAGGAGGAGCAGAGAGAGGAGATAGTGACAGAGCAGAGGAGGAGCAGGGAGAGGAGAGAGAGTATGAAGGTACAATTGTTCCAAA
>KN479915.1:0-20714 GCA_000787095.1 Periophthalmodon schlosseri
ATGGTTTTGCCTGCAACTGCATTGAGCTGTCTTCTAACCTTCCATCACTAGATGGCCCAAGACAACAGTTTAAAGTGAGAAAGTGTCTTCAGAATCAGTACATGTTGAGTCAGTGTTTTATACTGAGTAGGACACATTAGTCTGCTGAAAGACAAATCAATATGAGATGGACTATTTTGTCTTGCTATAGATTATAATATATGATACAGTTACAGGGTCTTATCTCCTATTATGCCTTTAAATACCGTATTTTCTGGAGTATAAGTCGCACCAAGCAAAAAATGCATAATAATGAAAAAATATATATATTTTCACATATATATTTTCACATATATATTTTCACAATTTCACATATAAATCGCATCTGAGTATAAGTCCCACCCCCGGCCAAACTATGAAAAAAAGTGCAACTTATAGTCCGGAAAATACGGTAATTATTTTTGTTACCCAATACATCAAGCTGTCACCAAGATCGTTCCTAGCCCCTATTTCTAAACTCCTTTCTCCACCTGTGGGTCAGTGCACTTTCACCCCTATGGCCCATCCCCTCCCCCTGACTGCTCTGTACACACGTGTGCTGGCCCTCTCACATGTTTGTCCCCTCCCACCTCGTGTGCGCCCCTCCCCTCTGCACCGGCATGCCTTCATTTGCTCTCTGTCTCTATAGGAGTTGGGAAGACAGCCACTGGACAGGCCAGGACACAGACTAACCTCACACTTCAGACATGTCAGACTCCGAGAGCGCTGCTGCCCCCGCCGAGGCCCCCGTACCTGCTGCTTGTGCTGCTGTGAAGGCTGACCTGGACAAATGGTAAGTGCCTGACTCCAAAGTGTGTTACTCAAACCCCAAATGCATGTTGACATGCATTTGTTCTCATACTTATTCATGCATATAGTCTTCAAGCTTGTAGAAGTGAGTATTGTTAATCCTATTATGGATGCACTCTGGGTAAATGTTTTTTTAAAGAATGCCAACATTCTTGCACACAGTTTAGGAATTCTTCAAAACAGTTTTTATGCATAATGTACACTGCATATTGCAATAATTTAACCAAATCATATTTTCAGACATATGTGATGCATTATATCTAACAAAATACAGAACTAAAATAAGGAAAATGATTGCATCCACATGAAAGACCAACGGCGTTTGCAAAAGAAAGCAAATTTTTGTTGACCGTAAATATAGTCACGCTAAAAACACCAAAATGGAGTCGCTTCATGATCGCAGAGGACAGCGGTTGAAGACAAACTAAAGCTAGATTGTGACAAACACAGTTGGACGCTTGGCTAAAGCTTATTAAAATTATAGTCCCTCATTGTATTGAAATCAGACACAATTAAGTATGAAATGGAGTGATGTTTGACTCTCATCCTCATGCCTGGTTGAAGGTTTGGAATCTGCTTGCGTCACTTTTTTTCCCAGAGTGCCTTGCGTTAGCTTTGCTGCGTCAATAGAGTGCAATAGGCCAGGAATACCACTCTGCAGGGGATTTGCAGCATGTATGAAGCATGCATGTTCATCCATACACAGTCATACAACCGTTTTCTGCAAACCTGGCCCTGGCCTAGCAAAGCCCTTTTGAACATGCTGCTTTGACAGATCACAATCACTTATGCAGCTGGGACTGTCAGGTCAAAGCAGATAACCTCCCTTAATGAAACATTTTGGGCACATTGGCTTTATTAGACAGTACAGTAAGATGCTTGAAATGAGGCCAATGAGCAGGAAGAGACATTTGGCAGTCAATTAATGAGGCAAAAAGTGTTGCATACTTTCAGCAACCAAACCTCAAGTCATTAGTGCAGCACAGATAACCTACATCTTGAATTGTGCTTGGATAATAGAGCTCTGTTATATTGTAAGTTACACATATAGTGTTATTTCTTCCTGGTCAAGTGCAGTTACCACATCAGACTGCCAGGGCATGATAAAGTGGGAGGGGGTGTGTGAAGTTTTTTGATAAGAGGACAGCAGAGTCTTGATGTAAAAGAGATGGGCAGGACTCAGGCCTTTGCTTCCTCCAAGAGTGGACAAGTTCCAGTGTGCTCTTTAAGGCGTTTAAGCTCATAACCTGTAATAGGATTATCATTAAAGCAATACTTTTTAGTACTGCTCTTAGTTATGTTAGCAGTTGTATTTTTTATATTGAGTTCTCCTTTGTGGGTTGTTTTCGTATATCTGATATCTATAGGGTCTTTGAAAAGAGAGTACAAAAGGGTGAAGATGATAAGACAAGGCCTTATATAACTTTGCATTGAGAAAGTCAGCAAAACCATGAGCTGTGACCTTGAGGGGTTGAAAGCCGCATGGCAACCACCTCTGCAAATGCATGTTAAGCTGGTATGTGATAATCTGTTGAATCGGTGTAGAAGTCAAGTGGATGTTTAACCTTGTGCACTAAAGACCAAACCTCACCCAGAGTGATTGCTAAATAGGCCCATCAGTGGTTATGTGAGATTCCTTTGAGTTTAAAGTGAACACTGGTTAGTCTAAATTTGATTCAGCTAAACCAGGTGGTCCTGAGGTCAAATATTTACACTCTGACATTTGGCTGAAGTCAATACTTCTAATACTGTACTCACTCGTCAAAAAACAGCCTTAACTTTTAAGTTTGTTAAATATATTGTGTACTTGTAGTTATATTTGACAACTTTGATATCCCATCTTTGGCTGAGAATTTTAACATTGAAATGTTGACTTCTGTGTGTAAATTATTGTTGAAAGTGTAGTCAAATTTCCATGGCTCAGCACCCTGTTAACCCATGCCTTTGCTCAGAGGGCGGTCATTTGAAGATGACAATAGCAGCTGCTAACAGTGATGGGTGTTGGTACTGGGAGCATACAAGTCTAGACCTTACTTCTAATTGCATTCTACTGCTAACCTGAAAGATGGCTAACTGTAATGTACACCATGACCCATGTGTATTTATAGCTGAAATCTTTTAAAAGTCATGGACAGTAGGAGAGTGGTTGTATGTAACATGTTCTCTGCTGTAGCTCACATTACTGCTCCACCTGACACCTGTTGCTTGACCAGCAACGCAAAAAGAGTTAAGGAGGCGGCCATCTTGGCTCAAGGCTTTCATATAATTGTAACAACAGCCTAAAAACTTGATAAACTTGTAATAGACTGTGTCTATAACACTCAAATTACCAGTTAATTCATTACTTTTTTCTCTTTGACAGTAGCAAGTACAGTAGTTGTGACCTTGTCAAGGTCAAATGTTCAAAGTCACCTCTCATAGATAAGGCACAGAGCACATGCCAGTGTAAATATACAGCCTGTGTGTCCTTTGAATACTACAGACATGTATCCACACCAAATATACGGACTGCGCGCTGTTTAATGTTTACATTTAAGTGTAAAGTGTTAAAGCATACTAGTAGTTTGCAGAAGTATTCAATTCAACAGCAAGATAAAGTCACTCTTACTTTTATAGTCCAAACACTGACATAAAAAGATTAAAACATAAAACATAAAACATTTTTGAGCTTTCCATGTGTGTGATGTTTGTCCGTATTTATTTAAGAACATATTTAAACAATTTTTGCATTGGGAATATTTAATAATATGATAACTTAATTGTAATTTCAGTACATGTGTTATTATATCTTTAGGGTTTAGATTTCACTTACACATTTGTAGTGAAAAGGTTGCTCAATGGCTAATATTTACCTAGCTGTTCCTCCTAAAGCAGTCTTATTTACCGCTGAGTGCACTTTGAGACTTGCCTATGCTTTCTATACATACTTGCATGGGATGGCTCTTTCAGTTACTCATTGCTACAGTTGTATGTGCAGACAGGCCTTTACATTCTCGCCAGTGGAAGTCATGCTGGTTTTCACTGAGGAATCCAGTGACTCGACAGAAGGCAGTAACAGGAGTGGAGTCCTGAAGCTACATGTGTCACCCAGGCATTAACAGCACTGGAGGAGACAAAATCAAATGGACCGTCCATAGGGTTAATGTCTAGCTCGTTTTGTGATTCTCTTTTACAGCGGCACCTGCTTATCAATCTATTATGTATGATGCAGGCACCAGCTAGCTCAGCCTTAATTGAATGGTCACTTCCTGTATGTGTCTCAGATGTAGTATGATGTCATCCTGTTTAGTAACATGCTCAAACATGTGCAGTTGCCACAACAACCAGCGTTGCACTTTGACCCTGCAACATGACCCCGATTGCATTGTGCATACAGGAGATGATGCCACCATTTGGAGATAGGACCTCCCTATGTTGTCATCAAACATAAAGCTGCATATTAACTTGAGAAATTGAGCATGTGTTGACTTTACTCTGACTGTTAACATACTATGATTGTTTCACTGCATTTCTTTGGGGACTTTCATGCATTTGCACATAGGCCTATAGTTGGCAGAAAGAATTCCACTGACTCCCATTTTGACCCACCCCTTTGCCAGCACTGACTAGAGTGCTCTTCATTCCCTCTGGCACTGAGTGATAATCTGCTGGAGCCAGCTGTCTGTTACATCACAAACCAGCGTCATGTCACACTGGTACCACAGACTGTAGTGGACTTTCTTATTCTTAGACAGTATTACTAATTATTATTATTAGTTGTGCGTATGTATCACCTGAGCTATACGGCAAGTGTTATTTGTGATGTCATTACTACATTTACCCTTAAACAAATAGACTGTTGACGGTTAATAGTATAATAATATGAGTAAAAGGGCTGAACATTTGGGGAAAAAATATGTAATCGCAATTTTTCTGACAAGCATTGCAAATTGACAAAAAGAAGGAAATATGAACTTAACAAACTAATGCAATAATCACATTTCAGATGTATGTACAAATCTAAACTGCAGGGCTAGTTTTTATCCTGGATAAGACATGATCATTTGTAGTTTGTGGAGGAAATTATGGCACTCAAAATTGCAGCCTTTGTGATTTGCTAATTGCATCCATTCAAATTGCAATTTTGATTCAGTTGTCATTAACCTTGCAGCCCTATCTGCATTCTTACATTACATTACAGTACAAAAAGTACTAAGACATTTATCAGTTCTCATTTACTGTTGCTGAAAGAAAAAAGCAAATTTCAACAGAAATGCAAACAATAAGGCAGGAGGCCATCTATGTAGTTGTTCTGCCAAGTCCAATCACAATAGAGACAAGCTTGTGATTATTTAGTGTCCTGACGGGGTTCAGAGGGACCAGAGGAGAAGTGCAGAGGGATGCTTCCATGTCATTAAAAGTTTAAGTGCGTTCTTATAATTGGAGAGGCTATGGGCTCACCCTAGTACCTCTGTGTCCTGTCATGTCAACACTGTCACGCCACCTCCGCCCTGGTCGTTCTAAAGCGACACACCAAACAGATGGGTCCTGCCCCCTCCTCCTCCGCTGCCCTTCCGCTCCATCACTCTAATGCACCACGGCACTGTGTGTTCACTGCTGTGGAGGCCTGACATAATCTAGGCTCTATTCTCTGCACCAATTCCCCACTCACTCACTCTCATTTTCATTCTTCCTTTAAATATAGATTCCTATGGTGCTTCCTTGGCCCGGAGGGTGTTTATTGTAACAAACACTCAGTACATGCGTGTCATTGAACTTGATGAATTCAACTGCAAATATGAGTAGTGGTTCTGGGTGAAGAATTCAGTTTGATGGTTTTACTATACGTTTTTGTAAGTGAATTCAAACATTTTTTCTTAAGTTATCTCAATCTGTTTTTCCAGTTTGACCAATTTTATGCTGGATATGCTTTTACCTGAATCTTAATTCTTTTGTTTTGCAGCGTTGCAGAGAAGGGAGCCGAGGGCTGTAAAGATCTTCTTGAGGCCTTTGCTGCTTGTGTAAAGAGTGCAGCTGAGGGGACGTCATGAGGAGGCACCCTCCCAACTCAAATGTGAGTCCTCAAGTGTACTCATTTTTATAATGGAAAAAATATAATGTCAAATAAATGCATCTTGTATGTGGATTTTAGTATTGCATGTTCTTAATACTAGTTCTAGTTAATCTTTTTGCTTGAATAACTTGGTAATTTTAAAACAATCCACAAGATTATGGCATGACATAATTTTGTTTGTGTCTTTCAGGTCCACTGCACTGAGTCCTTTAAGTTCCCAGCATTCCCTCCTGCACAACAGCTCTGGACTGACTGAGACCATCATGGCGGAACACTGTGCTGATTCAAGTTTTGGGATGTGGCCGCAGTACCATCTTCCCCCTCCTTCTGTCTTATGTCCTCCCCCCTGTCCCTCTATGGCCCATTTACAATACATCCACTTAGACAATTCCATGGAGCTGATGGGCTGTAATGTCGACTGTGACTTGAGATAAATACTTATAAATGGAAATAAAGGTATCAAATACTTGATAGAAAAAACAACCTAGGCTCTTTGTGCTTTTGTTAAATTGTATAGACAATTAAATAAAAGTACTCTATTCACTGTCCCAATTCATTCACATTAAACAACATAATGGATGGTATCTAGGTACATTCATACTTGACCTGGTTTGGTCCTGTTTAGTTCTGATCCCTTTTTAGATATGCGTGTGTCTGTGTGTGTGTGTGCAAATGTGAATGTACTCTAATTAAGCAAAATACAAAGTGAAGTCATCTATAACAAATCTTAAAGAAGAAAGATGCAGCCCTCAGACAGACCAGTCTGGTTGACTCTCAGTGTTCCTGTTGATTTTTTTTTAGCTTATAAAAGCTTTACATGGGCACAAATACTTGTATACACTCTGGCCATACTTTAGACATTTTAGAGTAGTCTGTTTTTTCAGTTCATTCAAACATCATTACCTCTAACATAGTAAGGTTGCAAACCTCTGCTAAAGGGACCCATTTTAATTACTGATTTTGTATGTCCCATTTTAATTATTGACTATAGGCCTATACGTTGTCAGATGTAGTCTTTGGATCAAACCCACAACCTCCTTGCTGAAAGCTAGAACAGCCCTAGCCCTGCCCCTGTGGTAGTACAGTTATTAGCTGTTCTTTGTGGCAAGTGTATGGAGACAGTTTAATGCATAATATCAATGGGGAGCCTGTGTAACATACATGTGTAATGTGTAAATACTATGTCAGATATGTTTAAACAACATATGGTTACTATGGTGACAGGAATGTGAAAGGACATACTGTACAGCCCTCTCACACGTGTGTAACCTGAGCTTGCATCTACTCGGTAGAGTACTACCGTTCTCCCATTTAGCAATATCCTGGTAAATGCACATTATTGAAGAGATATTGTGTAGAGTTGCACTGCCATGTAGTCCAGTAGCCTTATGCCACAGAGACAACTCCTGCTCTGTGGGTGGGGTCGAATTCTACCTGATTCCGTGCAGACAAGTCACTGTGCCACAATGTGTAGAAACATGTCCAATATATCATACCTAAATGACCTCTTTCAAGTGTTAATCATGTGCAAGTATATGCTTTTACCCGTTTGACATGTACACAAAAGAATGGTCATGTGACAAACTTGAGCCAATCAGATCTTTTCTGATGGAAGGTCAACTGCAACAGGATGCTTTTATTGGTTGTTGCTGTACTTGGTGTTCTTGATCTAATAATGAACTTAGAGCTATTTTGTTTTGTGCAACTTCCAAACAGGATCATTTCAGGTCTGCCAGTATTTGATTTTCACTTGAAGACAATGAAAAATATCTTAGTTTCACAGGCTAAGAAATGCTCAGGGGTCATTTTTGAGGTCAGGTATTAAACAGCTCAGTGAGTTCCTGCAGTTCTACATTGAAGTATTGTGTATTTATATTTAGGGAATTCAGCTGTAATTCAGGAGATGGAGATTCCCAGAAAGGCATTTGCAGTTGAAGAATTTCCTGTGAGCCTGGGGGTTCAAAGCCAGTTCCACTGTTTCCACTTAGGCTAAAACATTTTCAACAGCAGAACTGTATATCTGTTATTGTCACCAAGCTCAACTAAGAGTTTGTGCTTATTTCCATCTCCCTGTCTTAACATACATTTTAGTATACATTGATCAGTTATCTTGATCTTGATTTTAACAGCATTTTCCTGCTGTTCTTGAACTTTGCATTGCAACATTGTAATTTACCCATTGTGGGACAAATAAAGGTTTATTTTATCTTATTCATGCATCTTTTTAATTGTGGCCTGATATTCCCAGTGGTCTCCAATCCAAGTACTAACCAGGCACGGCCTTGCTTACCTTCTGAGGTCTGACGAGATCAGGCTGATAAGACGGTATGGCCACTCGGTATGGCCACTCTCATTGACTGTAAATCAATTGTAGCAAAATAGTACCCTCGCGTGGTTAATTTAGGTAAATACACAAACATTTTTCGTGTAGTTTATGTTGTGTGCACCGCTGTATAATCTGAGTTGCATCAATAGATAACAGGAGATTAAACGTCCTGCACACGGAACAATGTGGACTTTCTCCGTGTGCAAGGGGTGGACAGGTGCACTGATTTCACCGCTAAGCATGTGTATAGGCCTTGGCCATGTGTTCATCATATAGCTAATAGTCATCTGAAAAAAAGTTTTATCAGTAATAGGAAGTTATTCACGTGATTGACTTGCATTATTGATATAAACATATGTACTGTATTTTGAAATATTAGCTATTCAGTGCCAATAAAACTTGGCACTGAATAGCTAATATTTCAAAAAACTTGATCAAGACATGCTATTTAGGACACAATTTACAAACTTTGAATTGTAATCACTTAGGTCTTATTATTATTATTATTATGCATGTTTTCTGCAAAGAAGTTTGCTCCTGTCTAGTCTTCTGTGCATGTCTGATGATGGTCTGTTCTGTGCATGTAGCCTGGACCATGTGCTACTTCCAGATCTTTCCTCCAATCACATTCCGTCTGTTTTTGTGCGGTCGAAAAAAGGGTGGGTGCTTTGCAGGGGAGGGATGGATGCTTGGGAGGGTGGAGTGGTACCCGGATGCTGACTACTGGACAGCAGCAGGACGGTGTGAGAGCGGTGTGGAGGAAAAAACATCTCGACCAGGGGAGAGAGACTGGATATTTACGGGACATGGGCACTTCGGCGCTGTCTTTACGTTGCGCGTAAAGCAGACGGTGGGGGTGTAGCAGGGGAGGGGACGCAGTGATATCATGAGCACATCCGGCCTCGGGGAGAGAGCCACAGAAGGACGAGGGGACCTGAGGATGCCAGTTTGTGGAGTAAGCCGCATATTTGACCTCTTTTGTCGCATAAACGGAAGGTACGTTTTGGTTGCTGTTTGCTAAACAGCTCTACCCCTCATCTTCTATTTCCTGATGCGAGGCCAGGGAGGGGGTGAGCCAAAGAAGTGTGCACCGGATATTGGAAAACCCATTCTTCTGGTTGATACTGTTGTTATTATAGATTATAATCTGGACTACGCGTCGCCTGTACACAATTTGAACAAATGAAGAAGAATGAAAGGTAAATGTTAAGTGTAATATGCGTCCTTGCTGTAGGGGTGAAGAAACGAAGGGGGTCCCTGACATCGACCAGGCCATTCTGATTTGGGATATTTGAGACTGCTTTTACAGAAATCAATGTGTGGTAAATGTAGCCTTCCTGTCCATCCTGGAATAACATCTCGGACTTGCTCCATTGAAAGGACGCTCAAACGACATCCGTTCTTTTATCTGGACACCTCTATGCTTGTAGTTTTTTTTTGTGAGGATGCTACTTTCTGGATTGGACTAAGACACACCTCAACTGCATGACAAGCAAGTGCAAGGGAGTAGCCTGCAGGGCCCGGCTTCCCATCACGACCAGCTCCTCTCCACGCCGCCTGTGATCGCCTGTGATGTGCGTTACGGCGTTACGCACGCAGCACGACTCATTCCTATAGTTTGATCTTGCCTTATAAATATATCACGGTGACGGACGTAAAAGGTTGGTGGAGAAGGATGAGCAGCAAGGAGCTCACGGTGGGCCAGTCCAGTCAGTACGTGGGGCCCTACCGGTTGGAGAAGACCCTTGGAAAGGGACAGACAGGTAAGAGAAGATGAAATATAGTTTATTAAGTATATTTCCTCCAAAGCTCCTATTGGAGGAATTGCAGTTATAGATTTCATGTTTGATAGTCAACGTTAAAGTGATATAGACTGATCTCCAAACCCTTCACCCATATTCATTTAGGTATTGCTCTGATTGCAAATTCATCCAACTGTTTCCTTAGAAAGTTTCTGTTAGTGGTGCTTTGCTTAGGACCTGGCAGGCCAGATGGACTGTTACACTGGCTGTAGCAGAAATCATCTACATAATGCTGCAGAAACATAACTGAATGAAAATAATCTGTCATTATTGGCAATAACCTAACCTTCACCTGAGGAACACCTTCATTACCATAACTGTTAATCTGTATGTTAGACCCAAACCAAAAGTGTCAGATATGATACTGTAATATACAGTGTAGTACTTATTGTTTACTTGTTCAAAAGGGTGAGAATGAAACATAACAAAAAAGGTGATTGCAAGTTTGTAACAACACATTTTTTTCCGCAACAATTGGGCTGCTAAGTGGCTCAGAGTAATTGTTCTCATTGCCATGAACAATTACAACTACAGGATGATATTACACAAAATAATAAACTAGAAATATTAGTAGAACCACATTGTCATGTTTTATAAATGATAGGAGGTTGTGTGTCTTACAATGCTGGAAATTATCAGCTTTGTTTTAATTAAAATTTCAGTTATTTAGTAACTCTAGACTAGCAAATCAATACTACAAGGACACCAGCTATGGCCTTAAGTCTCCTTTGACCTTTTAAATGTCACACCACCATTTGCTTTTGCCCAAAAACAACTTTTCCTCTCAATGATGTGTGTGTTTGTGTTCCAGGGCTGGTAAAACTGGGGGTCCACTGTATAACGGGACAGAAGGTGGCCATAAAGATTGTGAACCGAGAAAAGCTCTCAGAATCGGTCTTGATGAAGGTACAGTATCCATCATTATAGCGCACACCCTGAAGTCTGCTGCAATGGTCTGTGTTCTTCTGCACTCCAAACGGCAGAAAATAGTATCACAAATGGAGATTTTTTTATGTCTGTCAGGGAAAGCCACTGGTGTGTTGGAAGTTGGAAGTGTGGAGTGTGTGGGCAGTGCTTCTGTAAACCCAACAATAGAGATAATTTGGCCGCGCTAATTGAGGGCTCAAATATAGCGGCTATAACTAAGCAGCCGTACTCTAATGCATATGACATGATTTATTTTGTCGTGGTATGTTTAGTTGTTGATATTCATCTGTTTTCAGAATGATGCTGTGTAGGTACAGTGCCATATGTCATTCAACCTAACCTATACAGCTAAACAACCCAAAAATGACATTTGAAAATGAAAACTTGTTTACTTTTAATTAATAATTAGTATTTCATTTATATGTTCTGTCCCATCTCCACACAGAATAAGCAATCTGATAACAAATTACACTGAACAACAATATGAGCACAGTGAATGTATTTAAGACTATTAATAGTAATAGACCAAAAACTATATCCCAACAACTTGTTTTGGCAATAAAATTGTGCATGAACCTGTGTCAAATGTCAAATATACATAATGCTTGTATACTTTCACCAATACTTATTTGAGGAAAAAATATCAGAACATTTCTGCACCAAATTTTATAATGTTTTTAATTTTTTGTATGCATATTTCAGTTTGTTGGCTAATATAATCTGTTGTGTATTTTTTTGAGTTATAGTAATATCGATTTTTTGGGCTGTTATACTTTGGTGTGGTAGATTAATGAACATTTGTGGGTTCGAAAAAACACATGGACCATGAAATAAAAAAATTCTACTATCTTGCTTGCATTATGTATTATCTAACTGCTTATATACTACCCATACTTGCTTTTTTCCCCACTCACCTATATTAACAAGTTGTAATTACTTTTTACATACTGTTAATTGCTTACTGCCTTTCTATCCTCTTCACATTTCCACAACTTAAGCACTCACCTCTCCCTTAACCTCTTTCCGCCTCTCCTTCCCCTTCCCCATCTTTCCAGGTGGAGAGAGAAATAGCTATTCTTAAACTAATCGAGCACCCTCACGTCCTCAAGCTGCATGATGTGTATGAGAATAACAAATATCTGTGAGTATCTAATCTCTGCTCTCCTCACTGAAGTCTCTATCTCCATCATCTTTGGTACTGGACATCTGCCAGCTCAAATACAACCTTGAATTTAAGACAAAACATGGCGAGGTTGGCAAAGATTAAAGTTGACAATAATTTTGGTTAAGCATTGTGATGGTGTGGCAGGTACTTGGTGCTGGAGCATGTGTCTGGGGGAGAGTTATTCGACTACCTGGTGAAGAAGGGTAGACTGACCCCCAAGGAGGCTAGGAAGTTCTTCAGACAAATCATTTCGGCCCTCGACTTCTGCCACAGTCATTCTATATGGTGAGTGGCTATATTATATTCTTATTTAAAGTCTTAAATGTAGTCTTATTATCTCAGAATGTTTTTTTCTGGTTTGTGTTGATGCTAACTAAACATTCGATTGGTGCAGTCATAGAGACCTGAAGCCAGAGAACCTCCTCCTGGATGAGAAGAATAACATCAGGATAGCAGACTTTGGCATGGCCTCATTGCAAGTGGGCGATAGTTTGCTAGAAACAAGCTGTGGGTCAGTATTAAACAAGAACTGGTAAATGAGCAGGTTCTTATTGAATACAGAAATTTGATTATGAAAAAGCAAAGGTCTTAAAATTCATAAACAACTATAACAAATATAAAATAGACTCAAAAAGATAAAGCTTTTCAGACACATACACTGTTAACTGAGTTTCTTTTTTTACTTTCAATAACAAAAAGTTTTATCTGATAAAAAAAACCACATTTGTCAGTTTTATTTTTCTGTCCTGTGGATAGATTTGAGCTGTAGAGGGTCGAATAAATAACTGCTATTACTCATTATAGATAAACGAAGCACTACAGTGTTTCATTCTGCTATTTTTAATATATATACTTTTTTTTTTTTAAATAATCCTGCTTTAGGGTTGTTGCGTCATAGGCATACATTTGCTTCACTATTATTGTTTATCGCCTATATTTAAAAAAAAAAAAATCTAACTTTAAAATTTGTTAACGTGACAGGCCTACTTGTCAATTTATTTCTTTATAAATGTGTTTTATTTCTTATTTATTTCTATTATTTACACTTTTGTTACAGATCTCCACATTATGCCTGTCCAGAAGTCATACGGGTAAGCAGTAGCATATTTAAATAAGGCATAAAACATACAATGTTCATTCCAAACATTCCTAACTGTAATTTTATTTAGGGAGAGAAGTATGATGGTCGGCGAGCTGATGTCTGGAGCTGTGGAGTCATCCTTTTTGCTCTTCTTGTGGTGAGAACTTTAGTCTTATTTTTATGAATAATTTATTGCACTATTAATATTATTATTTTCTTGACTGTATTTTCCCATTTTTCCAGGGTGCCTTGCCGTTTGACCATGACAACTTGCGGCAGCTTCTGGAGAAGGTGAAGAGCGGAGTGTTTCACATGCCACACTTTATACCACCGGACTGTCAGTCACTGCTCAAAGGAATGATAGAAGTCAACCCGGACAAGAGGCTCACGGTAAGAGGAGAAAACGTGCATTAGAGAGACTTGAAAAAGTTCTTTAATAATTCATTCATATTAGTCTGTAGATGGAGGAAGGAGTTGCCAAGTATAAACCTTGTATATGGGTGCATGACAATCTTTGCTTTATTGAATTCATTTTAAACAAGCACACAATATCAGGAATGAATTATAATGTATCTATTATAATTAATTCCTGACATTGAGTGTCATGGTGTTGGTTTGTTTTCTAAATAGTAAGACAGGTGATGTAAAAGTCATGTAAAAGAATGCATCATGAAAATAATTAATGTGAAACAGTCATAACAGATAACATACAAAAACTCTTTATGCCTAGTCTGTTCAAGATAGATGGCAGTAAGGTTTGACTTACTGGCACCATCTAGACATAGCATATTAAGTAGCCTACATTAATGAACATTTCTGTAAATTCATCAGATTTAGCCACCTGTAGTCCTCAGACAGATGTTACTGTGTCATTCTAAATAAAATAAGACCAGTAAAATGTACAATTTATGGTCAAATCTATTTTCAAATCCAAAATTTAGAGCACACATTAACAACAGATACATGTTAACAAACATGGCTTAGTAAAATATGCTAAAGTAAACCAATTTTACAGTTATTTTCTAGATCTAAATGTTATATAGCTGTACACTGTTAAGAAAAATGAATGAGGGAGATATTTTTTTTTATTTGAGGTTGTGTAATCTTTCATGTGTACATTATACAGCATCTACCTATAGCGGCTAGATGATTCAGGCTAGGCTTAAAAAATTGCAGTGAAAATGGTTATGGTAAAACCAGTCCTCTGCTGATCTTATGAATGGATCTATAGGCGCATTATTCAGGTGGTTGAAAAGATGTATACAACTATCAAAGTGAAACCAACTATCTTTTCATAAAAAACCTTCGTTTATAGAGGCTCAGGAAGTTACTGGTGGCTATTGGAGAAATACTGAAAATCAAGCCAGTCTGTGGGAAAAAATTTTTATGACATTCATTTGGCACAAACTTGTAATGAAAGTGTCAATGAATTCCGAGGACACACAGAGACCACTTGTGATCCGCCTGAGTGATAATTTGTGAATAAAGAGAGTGAGAAAGTAGAAGTCTGGTCTGGCTCCCATTTGATGAGCTCTGAGCTTGTGAGGATGTTGATTACTTCTGGGTCACACTGTTGTCACCTTGCTTCTCATAGATCAAGAATATCTAGAATATCTGCAATCTACACATTTTTTTATTCTTTATAAAACACAGAACTGATGTTTTTTCTGCATATGAACTGATACAAAGTCACTTTTTTCTGGTTTTGGCCCAGATTTACTCATCTGCAGCTACCACAGTAATCTTGATAGACTACAGTCCTATCACAGAGACAAGCTTTCATTATGATTGTTGCTAACTTGACTGTTGTTAACTCCTTGATGAAGAGCAAAGCCTGTATCATTGGTAAGAGACTATTTAGGCTATATTTATTAAAAATAACTAAACAGATCTGACAATTTGTCAGATATACTTAGTAGTTTATTAGATTTTTCTTAAATATTTTATAAACATAACCATTCTCTGTCCCCAAACATGAGACATGCTCACCTAATATATTGATTTGGTGGATAATAATTATAATGTTAATTTATTCACTATATTTTTTTACATGATGCTAAAGTTGTTATTATCCAATCAGAATGCAGAACGAGCTCCTCTCTCTGGGTTTCCTTATCCTACAACTAAATTTTGTTTGCAGTTATCCCAAAAGGGCTCTCTATATGTCATTAAGTATCTCCAGTACATGAAAGTTAATTCCATCCGAGTTTCAGTTATGATGATTACATTGCTGTAGTTTTTTAAACTATATTACACTATTTGCTGATCTATGTTATAATGTTTCCTCATCAAAAACATACCTGGAGTTGTGTTTTGTTTCATTCACACATGTTTAACACACAAACTGTTGTATCATTTCGGAAATGCCAATCTCTACTAAACAAAAGGTAAAAGGTAGCGGTTAACTTGAAAACTACCGCTTAATGACATCACAAGGTGGAACAGAGCATTTTGAGCTTTGGAGATGTAGACAGACTAATAATAAGGGGTTACTCAAACATGTCTGAATGAAACAAAACACAACAGCATTATAACATGGCTAAAAGCTCACAAGAATCCAATAATAGGACCTTAAAACCAACAGGTGCGCTTGTAATAGCACATGAACACAGTACTTATCCATACTACCTATTGCTTTTTTACAGCTTGAAGCAATACAAAAACATGCCTGGTATATGTAAGTACTATTTAAACTTGCTGTTATTCCATTACCTGATCAATAACAGTATTGAGTATATACTTTGTGGCCCCCTCGCGGCAGGAGTGGACGACACGAGCCATGCCCAGAGCAGCCCCCTCCTCGCCGCGTGTGTGTGAAGAGGGTGGTCTCCGTCAGTGACCTGGACCCGGATGTCCTGGAAAGCATGTACTCATTAGGCTGTTTCAGAGACCAGGCCAAGCTCAAGCAGGACCTTACAAGTGAGGAGTGAGTAACTAAGTCTATTAAACACCTATTCCATTTCAATTGTGAATCTTGTATAGTTGAATGTGTACGTAGGTAGGTAGGCTGTTTATACTTTTTATTCTTTCTATTCAATGTAGCACTGTGGGTTTGGCAAAGTGGATCTACCTCAACAATGGTGGTTTTATCTGTTTTTGTTTACCGCTTTGTGTACACCCCCAGAGCTCCTTCACACTGCCCACAATACATTAGTGAACTAAACACTGCACTATAGATCAGTAACTGAAGGTGCAAGACAAAAATCTTTTTGGTTTTGCTGGGTAGAACATTGTGGAATTAAAATATCACTAAGATCTTTGTTAATGGAAGGGAGGATGTGAACAGATAAGTTTGTGGGCTTCATTTCAGTAGACCACTTTCTAACTTCTTCATCTGTCCATGTAGAGAGAACCAAGAGAAAATGATTTACTACCTCCTACTGGACAGAAAAGAACGTTACCCTAGCTACGAGGATGAAGATCTGCCCCCCAGGAATGACCTTGGTAACAACAGTAATTATTTTATTCTTGTACAAACCCTTACTTGATGATACCTTAACTTGTTCTTTTCTCTCAGATCCGCCCAGAAAACGTGTTGACTCTCCCATGTTGACGCATATTGGTCGCTGTCGCCCCGAGAGGAAGAGTCTGGAGGTGCTCAGTGTGACAGAACAGTCGCCCACTCCCCCCCGAAGGGCTCTGGACACCAACGCACACAGCCAGAGGTCTGCAATAATGCATCAGTGTGCTACCTGTTCATAATGGGAGGATTTATTGATGATAACATTTATTTATTTATTGTTAATCAAAGTACAATTATCAACCTGGCACATTTAAACCATGCTAAGAGACACTAAGAGACACTAACTATGATGATTTTTAAGGTCACAACATTGTCTACTACATATTTCCATATCTAATTCATCAAATTCATGGTCAAATAAGTAAATGAATACATGCACCATGTACTTAAGTTAAAAAGACACTTATTATTTCTAATTATGAATAGTTTTTTTGTTTCAACATCTATTATGGAATTGCCATATGTGAAAACAACAGTGGTCTAAAAGAGAACATGGGCAATCTGGTGATTTAAGGGCCATTATCTTTGTTGTCTTGTCTTCCTTTTTTATTGTGATTAGCAATATTATTGTTTATTGTCCCATCCCCTATTCTGTACTCTCCTCTGCAGATCTCGTTCAGTGAGTGGAGCATCCACGGGGCTGTCGTCCAGTCCCCTCAGCAGTCCCAGGGTAAGACCTAACTTCCTGTGAAGATGGACAAAACATTATCAATCACAGACTTGACTTAACTTGATTGCTCAAACCTCACACAGCAGCTTTGCTAAACAGAATGCTAAAAGACTGTTATGTGGAGCATCTTGCTGCACCACAGTTTCTTCTGGAATAATCTGACCTATTTTAACATTTGAATGACGCAGCAGTGCTGGAGCAGTGTGCAGACTGTGCTGGCCTGCTGCCCCGATCTTTACATTACATAACTAAAAATGACATTCAGAACATTGGATTTTTTTTTTTTTTTTACCAGTTTTTGATCAGGGAAAAGCTATAAAAGACTGCAAACCCTGGTTTTCCTACTTTTAAATTGTTCTGTAGAAATATCACTGCCTGGGAGCTTGTGGGAGCATCCAGCCTCTTCGTTGTCACTATTTTTGCAGATTTTTTAGCACTTCTGCATGTAAAATCTGAAAAATAAACAACATGTCATTGAATTAATGGATTAAAGAAATATCAAGTAGTAGCTTAAACATTCTTTTTAGAAAATATTTTTAAAATAAAAAATACCTATCTTTCCTTTCTCTGAATAAGCACCAAAATGAAAGTGCTGCCAAACTTCAGTTTAGTGAAAAATATCCATAATGAAAATAATTTATATAATCATTGAGCAGTGTGTGCTATTCATGAAGTATACCGAGATATCGAAGTGTGAATATTTTGTCATATCCTAGATCGCACCTCACTTCCCGTGCCTACTATCTCATCCTCAGCCGTGCTCATCATATTTCCACAGCATGCGTTGTCATGTACCATCTGCATAAGGAAGCAAATGTTTCTAGCCTGGTCAGCCCTTCTTATAATTCTTTTGGTTTTTGTGTGGCTTTTTTAGTATGCTTGATAGTAAAAGTAGAAAGGCTGCATACGGTATTTTGGGAGCAGAGTTAAAGCTATAGCTTTTTATCTCCTAATTGAGTTATAATAATTTATTACAATATTAAAAGCTAGGTGTTAAATGTATACCCTTTTCAAATGCACATAAGATTTTAATATTCTCACAATGATTAGACATACACTTTATGATCCTATATGATGAAGTCGAAGGCAAAGATGTTTGAGTATTGTTTAAAATGACATACAACTCCAATCCATTAAAAAGAGACAACTTCATGTAGCATATTGTTGTCAACATTGACTACAACTATTGCTAGGCGCTAAATGGGGCAGGGTGATCTCAAGTAATCATGTTTATGCACTCATTGTTTCTGCAGTTAAAGGAAACATGGTGGATCAAATGATATGACGCCCATGTGTGAAATTTGGCCATTGGCCAAAATTTTGGCCAGTGGTTCATATCTCATACATACTACCTTTAGATGGAAAAAAACATATATTTCATTCAAGTTCTACCAACACTAAAGAACCGTGAGTATGTAGTGCCCTGGTTATTCAAAGGGTTCCTAACCCACTTCACATAATTTGTCAGCCGACAGGTTAGGCTAGCGAGGCTACCTGTTTTCATCTGCCATGTGACCACACCTCATGATCATTGCTTGCTCATTTGTCCATCCTTCTCTCTCCACATTTCTCTGTTCCCATCAGAGTCCAGTCTTCACTTTCAGCCAATCAGAGGTCACTTCCACCTGCACCTCCTCCAAAGAGCCCAAATCATCCAGCGCCACCACTCCCAGGCCCACTGCTCGACCATCGCCTGACCCCAAAACTCAGACCCTCCCATCCAAGGGCCCCACAGATCGGCCCCAGCTCCACTCCATGAAGTCTCTCCCCCTGCAGAGCCCCCCATCTCCCTCCCCCTCCCCTCTCCTGTCCCCAATCCCACGCTTCTTCAACTTCCCTTCCCCATCCGTCTTTAAGTCTAAGAACTCCCCCTCTAACTCCTGTGCCACACCTTCCCCCGTCTCCCAGGTAACGCCACAGGGCTCTCCTCTGCCCACCCCCCTGGGCACGCCTGTACACCAGCTGCAACCCAGTACCCCTTCCTCCTCCTCCTCCTCTTCCTCCTCCAGGGCAGACGGAGGGGGTGGGGCAACCTTGACACTGACTCCGCCTTCCAGCCCTGGTGGGAGTATGGGTGCCTCAGGCTCCGCCCACTGGAGGACACGTCTCAACTCCTTTAAAAACAATCTACTGGGTTCACCACGCTTCCATCGGCGCAAACTGCAAGGTCAGGTCATTTTTTTGTTTTGAATTAAGAAAGTGGTTTCATAGTGATACATCTAAGATTAGTTCATCTGTCCATTGAGGATGATATAATGATTGTTTTTTGATAGGAGCCTGGAAAATAATGGCAGCATAATAATTGTAATAAGTATTTTTTTTTATCTCAAAATTGAGCTGATTATTACCTTTTGTAAAGGAATTTGTCATGGCCATTATTTGTGAAACATGTCCTTTGAGTGCTGAAAGTAATATGTAAATGAGCAAGATACATATACTTGGTTTTCTAGATTAACGTACTCTGCAATATAGTTGCAATTAGTTGTGTATGTATAAATTATGTATAAAGGCTTATGTATATTTTGACTTTAAATGTAAAATCTTATTTTGAGTGTCATTAAAAGGGAAAAATAAAATCAGAAAGTAGACACATATTATGGAACGAAGTGAAAGCACTACATCCATAATCTCCGGCCATCAGTCAAATGTAATCTGAGCCACAGGATGCTGACAGCAGGTTATCAATATTGTACCTGTAATAAGTACAGTGTTATACAACTGTTCACTGTGTTGTTCTTTGATAGTTTGCTTGTAGCTTGAAATGCTATTGTTGTTTTTCATTTCGATTTAGTCTAATATCACCTTGCTGTGGTCTATGGCCCTGCTGCCTGCTGACTAATGGCTGAATCTGTGATGATGTGTAATTAGGCCGATTGAGTTAAAGTCTGTCATATCTCGCTCCCCCTCCTCCTCCTCTGCTTTTTCTGTTCTGTTTTTAGTTCCCACGTCTGAGGACATGTCAAGCCTGACTCCAGAGTCCAGCCCAGAGTAAGTATTCATCAGTGTACATGTAACTGTGTGAGCTTATTAACACACATTGGACCCAGTGTCCCTGTACAATGGCATTAATTCAAAAAATGGAAAATAAACGATAATGATGTGATGGTTGCGTTTTCCTATAGGTTGGCTAAAAAGTCCTGGTTTGGCAACTTCATCAGTCTGGAGAAAGAGGAGCAGATCTTTGTGTTGATCCGGGACAAGCCTCTGAGCTCCATCAAAGCAGACATCATCCATGCCTTCCTCTCAGTCAGTGCCCCTCCTCCTCTTCCTCCTCTCAGTGCATCACTATTTTACACATCTGAATCTTCTCCCCTAGATCCAGTCTTTGAGCCACAGCGT
>KN479916.1:0-27055 GCA_000787095.1 Periophthalmodon schlosseri
TTAGATATTATGGTGTGCAGAACAAACAGTATATCTTGTCTCCAGTGTGTCTTATTGTGTACAATATAAACGTACCCTGAAATGCATGGGATTCTCGCATTAGTTTAGTATGTTAAGGTTTCTGGACATGTTTAAAACTATGAACTTTATACTTTTTCTTGATGATTGAAATAGTCAATATAACTGCAATTGTAATACTTGCCTGATTTTTTTCCCCAAAATAGACCTACTAGTTTACGAATACTTATGTTGAGTTTGTGAGAAATAAATACTGTCTCAAAAGCAAACTGTACCTCTGCTGCAGAAAACCGATGAAGGGTGCGACTCCGGTGCCTGGTCCGACCATCACCAGAGGCACAGAGGGGTCAGAGGGCGCGCGGAAGGAGCAGTTCGGCCGCAAACTCACATGAACCTAGAGTCAAAGGACATAACACAAATATGAATTAATGAGGCTAATTACAGCAATGCTCTCAGTGCACTGAGGGATTCAATGGATTTATTGATCAACTACTGAGAAATACTAATGAGAAAGTTTATGTGCGCAAAATATAATCTATAGTTTGTATTAGTTTGGATTCACTGTAAATGCAAAATCAGCGACCAGTGAAGTTTAAAACTTTTCAAAGTAGATAAAACATTTGGTCTAGAGTATTACAAATACAATAGAGCCTTTACTGTTATGAGTTCAAGTCTGAATAGTGACATAGAATTAAAGTCAGACCAAAAGCCCTTTTAGTTCTGTTGATAAAGGTGACCAAACAAATAAATAGTATGTATAATAAATCTGGATGTCAAACAAAAACAGTAAAATGTAAAATGCTACCCCATGTTTTTTATTTCATGCAGCTCAGGCCCAAAACTCACAAAATTATAATTTAATATGAAACAGCAGTTCTCCATCCAACCAGGCTAGAATGCTTTACCCCACAGTTATAATGGAGCAACTCTTGAACTATGATATTTGTCAGGGGCAGTCACCTCAATTGGCATTTTAATAGAATGAGACAAGACAGAGAGGGAGGGACATTTAACCTTTTCATTTTGGAGTAGAAACTATTAAACCGCCTTTGACCACATGTACTTTCAAATTAGAACACTTAAAATATATCAAGCAAGTCGGAGGAAGGGCCAACATTTTTCAGCTCATCATTTTCCAGTGAACTCATTACCTTTGGCAGAAGCTGGCCGCCGGAGGACTGCAGGGCCGGGCTGATGAGGTCAAACAGCCAACCAGTACACAAGCCGCGCCTCCCGTCGGGCCGCCAAGAGCATGCTGGGAACTCCACCACGTTGAAGACGAAATGCACTTTTCCTTGGTGCCTCAGACAGGAGCTACAGAGAGATGGAGCATGGAGAGAAGCAGATAGACAGAGACAGTGAGGAGAATGGAAACAACAGGGAGTGTATCAGAGTCCATGTGGGTGGGTGTTTATCACATTGTGGGGACTAGAATCTGTATGCGCACTCAGTTCATAAACGGACCTGCCTCATTTATGGGGACAAGAATCAGATCCCCACGTGAATCCTGTACTAGATAAACAACATGGTGTAAAGTTAAGATATGGGTCACAAAAGGAGTGACTATGGTTAAGGGCAGGACGAGTCTTCAATAATGAATTCAAGTCAATGTAATGTCCCCAAAAAGCACGGAAACTCAAAAAGCGTGCGTATGTGTGTGTGTGTATATGTGGCAGACGAGCTGAAGAAAATATATCAACAATGTGCAAAAGTATTGAACATTTCCAAAAAGTTGGAACACTGAAAAAATACACACAGAAACTAAATGCATTGATCCGTAAATTCAATTTGTTGCCCCTATCTCAGTTTACCGAATTATTCAACAAATTCAAAAGAACAACTTTTTTTAAATGTCTCGCTTAAGATATTTTCTGATGTGGATATGTTTACATGAGTTTTACAGGTCAGTGACTTTCAAATCTATTTATTTTATCTTTTATATTGCATTGTATTTTTGCGACCCTAATGAGGTAAAGAAACACTATAAAACTACTTTTCAGATAAGCAATTAGAGAATATTGGTAAACTGACAGTGAGCGCCAATTAAAAGTACAAGCCAAACATCTGACGAGCGTTGATTTTGAGTAGTGAGCTACACAGCCTCACTACATCTGTTTGTCAAAGGCTGGTCTCATATAAAAGACTGAGCAGGAATAAGCCGGCCTCGGCTCTGTAGTCCAGAGTATGTGGCTGTAGAGCGGCGCTCGCAGTCCCTCTCACTCCCATCCTTCACTCTCTCTGCTCCTGTGGGCCACTGGAGACCTCTATTGACCACAGCATCAATAATGCAGGCCTCTAATGTGTCTCTGCACCATCTGATAAACTACAGCCACCACAGTCTCTGCTGCCTCTCAGCCCAAACACACAGCAAGCACAAGAGCAGCGGACCAGCTCTAATGACAGGGGCTGGGGACTTTGACAAGAGCACAATAACAAATCAATGACAGAACAAAGATTGGTTAAGTTAAGATGCAGTTCACACTAGCAATTTCTAAACTACACCATGTATTTTTTTGACTGGCACTTTTAGGTCTCCACAAACCTCCACGGCTAATGTCAAGTAATTCTCTTAAAGGTGCACTATGTAATTTTTCTGGAGGGGGGTCTGCCACCTGCTTGTCTCAGTGGAGATGATTTGACTTTGTCCTGGGTTTATTCAGTTACAAGTGTTTTTATTGCTAAAAGAAATACCTAGAAAAACTCGCCTCTTCACAGATCTGACCTGTAACTTGGTCCGGTGACGTCACTAACTTGTCTCCATGGAGATTAAGCTTAATACCACACTGTGGAACATTCCAGGCAAAGCAATATCACCTCCATGGAGAGGAGCAGATGGTGGATCCACCACCAACTACGTTACTGTCCACTGCACTTTAAATTAAAATAATTTGGTTACAGATCAGTTTGTTAAAACAAAGAAATTCCACTCAGAGTTTCCAAGATTCCTCATCTCTGTGCCTCCTTCTCTGGTTCTCACCATTTCTGCTTCTTACACCATGTTTTTATATATTCCTTGGTGAATTGAAGCTCAGGGAATGCAGTCTATAAATCCCTGTTGGGGCTTTGCGATCTTGTGATATTGGGTTAGACTAGAGTAGGCTTATTGGCTGCACTTTTAAAGAAGCAACAAGATAATCTGGGACCTTTGTCAACTTTTAGCAAGCCCTTGTAGTGTTTGCAGGGGATTCTATGCCCTTCTCAGAGAAGTAAAACACAAATTGTTAAAATACAATGCCATACTCAAGCCAAAACAAATGGAGTTTATGTGTAAATCATTGTCTAGGAGGCAAATGTGTGTCATTACAATGCATTACTGTTTTGTTTAAAAGCTAATACGAAAATAACTTATAGAATTTACACAGATTTGACTGAAATGGCAGAAAAAGCCGAGTTACACTATGAATTGCACAGACTACAGCATGCAGTATCTCACCTTGCTGCCGAGTATGGCCGGGGCTGCAGTTTAGGCAGGTGCTCTGAAAATGAAAAAAATATATATATAAATAAATTACAACTGTCAATCACCCTCTTCCTCTCATGGATTGAGTTTCACAGACAAGCCTGACCGAGATGAGAAAAAATGAAAGTGAATGTCGTCTTGGTCTGTTGAGACACCTCTCTGCCTATAGCGTTCCTACTTCCTCCTGGGCGAGATATATACATACATACATACAACTGCCTTATTTCTAGGACGCACTTCTATATTTATGAAATTACAAACTCAGGGTTATAGAGTCCCAAGTGTCCAGATGTGGAGCCAGTAGGAAACCGCTTATTCAGTCCATGAAGGTGCCCTCTTTCGACTAATGGGAAAGGTGTATTACATTGGTGAGGAGGTGTCAGTTAATCAGACGAAGTTGTAAGAGTTGACTTTGCCACCCTTGCAGCAGACTGGCACAATGCTATTTGCAAGTTTATATGAGAAATGCGTTCCCGACGTACTCCCCTGCCTAGTATCTTGGAGATGGATGAACAAGGGAAAGTCAAGCCGTACCATATGCGCCATCTAAGGCCTTACAACAACACATTTTTCTGCTAAATTGCTCTGTAAGACAAACAGCTGGACTGAATCTGCTCACTCCTCTTCTTTTTTCAAACATAAACAGCTCAGAGTGTTAAGGAGACAGCTCAGAGATTTGATGTCAATTTATTCAACCAACGCATTTACCTGCTGCACTTTAAACTAATCTCAGATGTTTTTTTTATACGATACAAAAAGGCAGATTAAAAAACCAACGTGGCAAGCAATGTGGCCTTGTTAGGTTGGTTCTATGCTGCTTGAATTTTTTATTGCTCAAAATTATTTCAATTAGTAAAAAAGACATTTCTCAAAAAGAATGACCTGCACAAAATGATATTCAGCAAGTACTAAACCAGCATTAAGATAGGTTCAAGACAAAACTTAACAAGACTTTCCTGGTACAGGGTGGTGATAGTATTTCTTTGCCTGGAATATTCCACAGTACGGCTTTAAAGAAGACCTATTGTGCTTGTGTCTGCTCTACAGTTATAATCTCTGACACCTGTGCATCATTATGTTATAATTTGCACATTCTAAATTGCAATATTCATCTAAAAAGACGTAATAAAAGTAACAAGTCCACTCACTTCTGCGTTAGAAAACAGTAGCTGTCAGCCCCTCCTATGGGTAGATTTTTTCATTTGTACCAAAATGACTACACGATGCTGCCGAACCCTACGCATATCATCAATTAAGATAAAATATAATAACGTACAGAGCAGTGGGTGTGTACCGCTGGCGGTGAAAACAGGGCTTGATCGGCAATACAGTGTCTTGAAATAAGCAATTAAAGATTAATCACACATGCACAAACCACTCCAAAAATAACTTCGAGAGGGTAAATAATATGGTTTAAAGCTCTGAAAAGACAATTTTGCATGATAGATTTGCTTTAACCTTTTCTCCAAACAAGACAAGCAGGAGACAAAACCAACTAGTGTTCTGGGTCACCTGTGGAGAAACAACCCTAAGAATGCATGTAACTGAGTTAATGCAGAATAGACAATTTAATGTCTTACATGGAGACAAGCAGGTGGTACATATTCAATTCAATTAAAGTTAATTTATATACCACATTTAAATACAACTTCAGCTGCCCTAAGTGCTTCACATAAAAAAAATCAACAAAAAACAAATATATAGATAATACAATAGCGCGCCTTTAATGTTGACCAACTGCTGTTAACATTAAAAAAAAAAAAAAAAAGATAATTCAATGTTTTTTACTTTTAACATTTTCCTTTACATTTATGTGAGATGTTCTATACACTGCATATAGTGTGTGCTCCTTTTGAAGATTTATACTGTGTTGCTTTGTGAACAAGAACACACCCCATCTATTAGAGTGTGTGTATATGAAGAGAAAAAGCTGCACTGTGGCTGACTCCTGCCTTTCTATCACAGTGTGACAGCATATGTCCAAAACACCAGACAATCAATCCATCATCTCACTCCACTGCACCTTGATGATAGCGCTGCTAGACACAAAGGATATATCCCGTTAGAGCCGTGCTAGTCGGGGGGCTTCAGGATACACGATGCATTTCCAGAGAAGTTTTGGTTTTGAAAAAATACAGTCCCGCAGGCCCCCACTATGTTTTCTGAAATTATCATTTTCAGGGTATCATCGATCAAGCTGCTCACAACAATATAATCTGTTCCATCTCAAAACTTTGTGTGGTGTAATTTATATCCAAAGGTGCTGTTTTAAAAGGAAAAGGGAACCAGCTTGCATTGACTTTACTCTAGTTATGTATTCTTGCTTTAGAAATCCAGGTTACCATTACAGTATTCCGGAGAATGCTCCATCGGACATTATTAACACATACAAATGCTAACGCCATACTACTTCTGAGAAATGTACCTGCAAGCTCA
Source organism: Periophthalmodon schlosseri (assembly GCA_000787095.1). Lineage (NCBI taxonomy): Eukaryota > Metazoa > Chordata > Actinopteri > Gobiiformes > Gobiidae > Periophthalmodon > Periophthalmodon schlosseri. The sequence continues at coordinate 5,915 of KN479916.1, forward strand.
TGCGTTTTTATTTGCCATGTCAGTTCTCAAGCGTTGGTTATAGTCTCGTAATTTAATAAGCTGTGAATGTATGTAGAAAACGATCTGAGAAGCCACACTTTTTACACCTTGTAGCTATTTTGAATGTAAATGACACAACCTCTTGAGAAACAGACTTGGTTGCAGAGGGCCAGAGTTTTAAAGTAATTGTTACTTGGTATGATTGCATTTGAGCCGGAAGGAAAATGAAAAATATGCGCCAAGACAGCATACTGCTCCCTCGGGTTATGACCTCAAAACTTTTCTTGTGACACTATAGCTGAGACAATAAAGCCTGTAACAAGAGAGCTGACTTTCTCTATGTATTTTCTTATACACAACAGCAGCATGCACTTGGCCAAAGACATGTGGACTTTATCCAGATCTTCCCTTGTTATTAATAGTTACTTCATATCAGCATAAACACAAACACCTCCCATACGCCCGGGGTAATGGACCAAGTGCAAAATGCAGCAGAACACTTTTAACACCCTGAGTCAGGACTGCCCCCTGCCCTGGTCTGCCCCACCAATCTCACGCCCTTGCAAAGTCAGTGGCTCACCAGTAAACAGCCCCATGGTCCCCTCCTAAGAACAGCTGGTGCCCTGAAGGCCCTCCAACCTCATATTTTTCACTTGAGCACAATTGTCCGGATTGCCAAATTCTGCATCGGTCCAGCACAGTAAAAAAAAGGTGCTGTTGTTGGCAAATAGGCCAAAAATAACAGTGACACGAGGAAGAACAGGAGTGTGACACAGCTGTTTTAGAGGGCGACTCAACGTGCAAAGAAAAGTACGGCCAAACTCATTTCACTGTCTGATAAGTTTTAGTCAACGCTTATTAAATCTATACTCAGCCAAAAGCATTAATGGGCTGGAAGAAAATGATTTGGCAAGGATTAAAATAAAAAGGACTTTGATGGCTCAAAACATAACTATAATGACTATAACAGTCTATTATTTTCACAGCAAAGATGGACAAAAGGCAAGTGAAAAAATATAAATTGAATTCTTCACACTTAATAAAGTATCATCAAATGTAATACATAGCTGTATTATTACAACAGAGAAACCATGACTTATCAAAGACTAATCTGACTGTTGTGTTAATTACTCCTCTGTATCAACGTGTTTGATCTACTGCCCATGTTTGTTCTGTGAAGCGTCTTGTCTGAATCTGATCATTTTGCGCAACTGACAACTCAACTCAAGAAGCTTTTTCCCTCCTTTGCTGGGGCTACAGTGACCCCTACAGTCTGGAACATGTATATACTGAAATATACAATATGAATGACACTTCAAATATAAAAAAAAAACTCAATTATCATAGCCTGGGGTCTCAAACTAAAGTGAAACATTTGGGAGTTTACCTGTGACTTTTATTCACAGCTGCAGTGTATAAATCTCAGTCTCATATCAATCATTGTAATTCCCATTTGTTCCGCACATGTACCGAAGAGGCTTTTTAATTAAGAAAAAGCATCTGGTATTGTAACTCGACAAAAGAACAGAGATAAAAGTTTGAAATATATTCAAGGATCTTTTTTCCTATTGTTTGTGCTACTTGCTGCACTTGTGCATCATGTCCAGTTATGGCGCATTTACACTTGTTTGGTCCTGGTCTAGTCCAGGTTTAGTTCTGGGTTCAGTTCCATTTTAGTTTCCCATTTGGATTTGGTATATATCTAAGTAATGTAATTTGTAGATCCCTTGTCTTTAGATGTATTTCATATTTGTGTTTTTAGGTTTTTGAATGTTTTTACTCACTATTGCATATTTCCAGTATTATTATTAGTTCTATGCAGTGAGGGTTGTTGTACTTGCCATACATGTGGTAGAAAGTACATCTCTACTATTGCAGCATAAAATGTGATTTTAAATAGCCATTTCTAAGGTCCTATATTACACAAAACTGACTCTTGTGAGCTTTAAGCCATGTTATAATGTTGTTACCTTCTCAAAAGTTGTGTTTTGTTTCATTCACACATGTTTGCGTAATCCTTTATTATTAGCCTGTCTACATCCCAAAAGCTCAAAATGCTCTGTTTTGTGATATCATGAAGCAGTAGTTTTCAAGTTAACAGCTCCGTTTATCTTTTGTTCAGTGGCAAATCCATGGCTAGTGAAGGGGTATGGAATTTAAAAACATAGTGTAGCACTTGCTGTATTATTACATGACATCACAAGGTGGAGCAGAGAGTTTTCAGTTTGAGAGAAGAACATGGCCTAAATATGCAGGGCTTGTGTGTTAAACGTGTGAATGAAACAAAATAAAACTCCAGGTATGTTTGTGATGAGGAAACAACATTATAACATAGATCAGAAAATAGCCTTTAAAGAGAGCTGTTTTTTCCAGAGCTTCTTTACTGTGCTTGAGACTAACCTATGAGGAGGCTGAGCGGAGGCCGACAGGATGGAAAGGCAGAGAGCAGCTCCAGAACACTGAGGCTTTGGTCTCGGACAAACATGTTATAGTCGGCAGCGCCCTGTCTACTGCACAGCTCCTGAAGTCTCCTCTTCTGTGTGCTGTCGTCAGTATACTCCACCAGTGCCCGAACAAACGCCTAATAGAACAAAACAAGAACAGTAAAATACCAAACTATCAATTACAGCATGCGGTGACCATTTTTAAGAATGACTAACCTTTTTGGGAACGTTTCTTATTTCTATACACCACGTTAGCAGAAAAAGCAGTGAAATGTTATCAGGGATGTGAGATGGTACTTGGGCACCTATATGACGAAAGAACATTTTGTAGTTAAACCCACAGGGACATTAGGAGTACTGTGCCACATAATATATGCAGCACTATAATCATAATAATTAGCAGATGAAAGTACAGCCATCTCAAACCACTGTACCTTTTTTCTTTGTGTCCTTTAGTAGTGAAATACAAGCGTGGTGGTTTCTTTTGTCCCAAAGATCTAACCTGCACAGCATCTCCTCCACTTCACCTGCTCTGTTTGGGCAAAACACATCAAACGCATCTCCGGGATGATAGTCGACTGGATAGCCCTGAAAAAACATACTGTTATTGTTTATAATGTTTTATATCAAGTGTATTTATAATGAATTTTGTACAAAATCATATAACATGGCTTACAGAGATATCCAGCTCGAGAAATAGAGCTGTCTTCACAGCGTCCCCACTAGTCATTTTAACAGCTTTTGAGATGGGTAGCTCATAGAGGGCATCTTTATTTGGAGGTCCACAAGTCTAAAAACAAATGTAATAAAAATATAAAACAATTAAATTATAACAAAATATGAGCATACATCTTCAGCAATATCTGACCTTGTCTTGTGCATCTACTTCCTGAAGAGTAACATCCAAGAACGGAGGAGGTAAAGCAGGAACATTGAGAGCCAACTCAGACAGAGGAGGTAGAGAGTTTGTTAGCGAAGGTTCACTTGTGATGTCAGTTCTGGTGTCTGATGATGCTGGTTTGGACTCAGTAATGGCAGTTTGTGTAACCATTGCTGCATGTTTACCAGTTGATGATATATTTGAGGTATTTTTTGTATTCGACTGCTCACTGAGGCTTAGTTGGTTGAATTGGACATCTTCTAAGAGAGTCTGTGTAACAACGTTTTCCTTTAACTGATCATTTTTGTCAGAAGCCATTTTGTTGGATGCTTGTTTAATTGCTGCCCACAGTCCTTCAAGCCACGGGTCTACAACCAGCTCCAACCTGACGAGACAACGTTCCCCATTATACATAATACAGAAATACAGGAAAGCAATCAATAAAAGTTTTTTTTTTTCTTACCCAACACCGTCATCGGCATATCCTGTTGCATAAAACTGTTTGGCTCCAAGTTCTAGCAAACGGCGCTCGATTGTCTTCCCACAATTACAGAAATTTGCATAATTTGTATCTCCTAAAGCTGGAGCAAAAATATACAGAGGGAAATATGTGTTTTAATCACAAACTTTCAGTCTTCAGATACAACTGTCAAGTACATTTAAAGATAATAATAATAAAGCAATTTAATGTTGTTGTTGTTGTTGTTGTTATTGTTGTTGTTGTTGTTGTTGTTGTTGTTGTTGTTATTATTATTACTTACCTAAAAGTGCATAAGTTAGATGTTGGTATTGGTCAGAGGGAAGTGTCTTCTTCTTTATGTTCTTTACAAACTTAAGGGCATTGTCGGGTGGTTCTCCATCTCCAGTAGTAGACACAATGAAAACCACAGGAGCACTTTCTTTCTCTAAATTATACTGAATCAAATGTAATATATTGTTAACAAATGGTTAATTACACACTATAAGTTTATTATACACAATACTTCTACTGGCTGAATGGCCAGTTCAGCATAAGCAACAAATACCTTTTCATTCTCATTCAAACAGCTGAGCTCTGCCATGAGTCCATGTTTGTCAGCCTCCTCAAATATCCCCTCTGCAATGGCCTGAGCCTGACCTTTTTGAGAGCCATAAAGTAACAAAAACCGAGGCTTTACTTCACATGGCATTCTGTGGTAAAACAAAATTACATAGGTGAAAGGTCAATTATAAGGCAGGTATACTACTTTGTCATTATTCAGCAATAACACGTGGATCAAATTGATTAGTAGCACCAATCAATACATAAAAGCCTACTTTAACGCAATGCATTGTAATTAGATTCCCAGCTGCAAACGTTACCTTACCTAAGCCTGCATGATGCAATCAGAAGTTTACTTGTAGATCTTCCCTTAATTTTAGCCCAATTGCGAAGCCAATATGACACTGCAAACGCTACCATGAACAAGACCTGGATATCATGTTGTATTTTCGGAGTTAATGATGTTTTTGGAGTTTTAAGGTCCAAAGTAGTCCTGATGTTTACTTTCAGCTGGACTAGCTGTCATTTTTAAGAGTAACCCAAACTCTAACTGCATTTTTAGCCGTGTGATTAAAGCAAGAGTATACAAATGACCTACAAGTCAGAGAAAATTGTATATCAATTCATACACAATTTCATATATAATAAAGTTGTACCTTATAAAACCGTGTTGTTTCTCAAGCTGCTAGTTCTCTCGTGTAGTGTGAGTGTATGATCATTATCGCGAGAATGTCAACGAGAATGGAAGAAACCAATTTTGATCATAATGTTTTGGTGTTTTAATCATATATACACGATACTTATTGATGCTAACCATATATTTTCCAGTGTTACATAAAATATACAACAACTGCATATAGGTTTTATAAAATATTAAAGAGGTGTAGCGGAAATAAAATCACGTTGACAGTACTTGGTTACGCCCTCTCCGCCCGTGGAGTCTTCCAGAAGTCGCCGGCAGATCCGTGCGGCTTGCAACTTAGCCACACTCCAGAATAACATCTTTTTAAGCCATTATTTTGACAGTTGACGTTTAATTTGTCTCACCAACTGACAGCCAAGATGTCCAGCCTCGGGACACTCGCTTTTGATGAGTATGGAAGGCCCTTCATCATTATTAAAGACCAGGATAAGAAGACTCGGCTATCTGGCATTGATGCACTGAAGGTACAATGAGCTTAGCTTGTGGGGCTGACGCATGCTGGCGCTAGCTCGTTTTTCTCATCATTTTACTCATCATTTTTTTTGCATTTTGTTGACATTGGGGTTGTTATTTTTGTACTATGCGACTGTTCTCGTATTCGTTTATTTTATTGTCTCCTCCATAGATTTGCACAGATGCCTTTCTTTTTGACTGCTTATCCGTTAGCCTATCATGCTAACAGCGGCCCATGTGCTTTTTGTACACTTCGGGGTGTAGCCTCTGGGTGATGCTGCTGATGCTCTAGATGATGATCCGCCCCAAGCCTTTTATTTATCCCCCAATGTAACTGTGCCAAAGTTTCTACGCTAAGACTGTGGATGTTTCTGCGCAGCGTTAGTTTTATTTAATTTTGTTTTTGCTTTTATTTTACTCAAAAATCCTTAGGTCAGTGCGTGTTATTTTTTTCATTGTCGAATTAAATCCTGCATATGTTTTGCCATATCATTATTCTAATGCTGTCTTTTTTAATGTGTTCTTGCAATACCACACTAATGTATTGTTTTTTTATTTCTGTAGTCACATATTATGGCTGCCAAGGCTGTAGCGTCAACCCTTAAAACTTCTTTGGGACCCAATGGTAAGTGTATATTTTTATGATTACTTACTAGACCTTTTGGAGTTGGTGTTTAATGTGTTCTCTGTTAGGTCTGGACAAGATGATGGTTGATAGAGATGGAGAGGTCACTGTTACTAATGATGGAGCCACTATTCTCAGCATGATGGATGTAGACCACCAAATCGCCAAGCTTATGGTGGAACTGTCCAAGTCCCAAGATGATGAGATTGGTGATGGCACCACTGGAGTTGTTGGTACGGGGTGAATCGTGTCTGATGATAAACTCTTAAAATTCTAGTTGTTTTCATAATATTGGTATTTCTGGTGTTAGTGCTGGCTGGTGCATTACTGGAACAGGCTGAGCAGCTGCTGGATCGCGGGATTCACCCCATCAGAATCTCTGACGGTTACGACCAGGCCGCACGCATTGCCATCGAGCAGCTCGACAAAATGTCAGAAACCTTCCCCTTTGACCCAAACAACACAGAACCACTCATTCAGACTGCAATGACAACCCTGGGGTCCAAAGTGTGAGTATTAATGGAACGGCACAGAAGAGATTAAAGAATATCTATGGCTGCACCGGACTGAGTAGTTTTCATTATTATTGTTTTTTTATTTTTGTTTTTTTGTTTTTTTGCAGCATTAACCGATGCCACAGACAGATGGCTGAGATTGCGGTGAATGCAATTTTAACGGTGGCAGACATGGAGAGGAAAGATGTGGATTTTGAACTCATTAAGATGGAAGGCAAGGTTGGAGGCAAACTGGAGGACACACAACTTATAAAGGGAGTCATTGTCGACAAAGAGTTCAGTCATCCTCAAATGCCCAAAGTAAAGTGTCTCTCTTCACTATTTTAATCTTCTAAAGGAGTGTCAACAGAACAGAAGATTCACCTTATTTTTATATTTATTCATCCTTCTCCTAGGAACTGAAAGATGTCAAAATTGCCATCCTCACCTGTCCATTTGAGCCACCAAAGCCTAAGACCAAGCATAAGTTGGATGTTACATCTGTTGAGGACTACAAAGCTCTCCAAAAATATGAAAAAGAAAAGTTTGAGGAGATGATCCAGCAGGTAGGAGGTGGCTCAGATATGTATCAAGGATTTAAGCAATGCATATGTCATATTTAATGTTGGTAATTAATTTCCATTCTCTATAAGGTGAAAAGCAATGGTGCAAATTTAGCCATTTGTCAATGGGGCTTTGATGACGAGGCCAACCACCTTTTGCTGCAGACTGAACTTCCAGCTGTGCGCTGGGTGGGAGGGCCTGAGATTGAGGTAAATCTGTGTTTCATTATGACAAACTGATGCCTTGAAAAATTAGATGATGTGCTGTGATGTCCTGTCATTTTGTGCTTTATTCTCCAGTTAATTGCAATAGCCACAGGGGGTCGCATTGTGCCCAGGTTCTGTGAACTGACTCCAGAAAAGCTTGGCACAGCTGGATTGGTGAAGGAAATCTCTTTTGGCACCACAAAGGACCGAATGTTGGTTATTACAGAATGCAAAAACACCAGAGCTGTTACCATTTTCATCCGTGGAGGCAACAAAATGGTGGGATATATTCCTCTGTTGAAAATAAGATTGATTTTTGTTCATGTTATTAACATTTTTGTTTTAATCTGCAGATTATTGAGGAAGCCAAGCGAGCTCTCCATGATGCCCTTTGTGTAATTCGTAATTTGGTCAGGGATAACCGCGTTGTATATGGTGGTGGTGCCTCCGAGATTGCTTGTGCTCTGGCTGTTAATCAAGCTGCCGACAAGGTAACCATTTGAAAATTGACAAATGAGCTGATTATAAGAACTGCCTGTTATACTGATTTCTGCTTTGTCTTTGCAGTGCCCATCTTTGGAGCAGTACGCCATGAGGGCCTTTGCTGATGCTCTTGAGGTAATCCCCATGGCTTTGGCTGAGAACAGTGGTCTGAACCCCATCCAGACCATGACAGAGGTCAGAGCCAAACAAGTCAAAGACAACAACTCTTTCCTGGGCATCGACTGCCTTCACAAAAACACAAACGGTAAGATTTTTTAATTTTTTTTTGTTTCTATCATTTTGTTCTTTTTTTTTTTCTTCGTCTAATGAAAGCCATTCTTTAGAAAAATCAAAACTTTGATCTTGTTTTAATTGCAAATGTTTTTTGTTTTGTGCAGACATGAAACAGCAGCACGTAATTGAGACTCTAATTGGTAAGAAGCAGCAGATCCTCCTGGCCACACAAGTTGTGAAGATGATACTCAAAATTGATGACATACGAAGCCCTGGAGAAAGTGAAGACTAGAACCTTTTAACTTTGCGCTCGGTTTTGTGTTGTACAATACATAATGTCTCTGTGTAGGCACTTTTCGAGCACTGTGTTCAAGCCACCCTGCATAACTATTTATCATTTGATACAAAAATACCTCACTGTTGTGGTATCAAATCATTAAAAATGTGGTCTGTTCAAATTATGTGATGCCATAGTTTATTTTGTTACTCAAGATGTAATAATTGTAGGTACAAAATGGATCTATATGTTCACTTTGATCAGCTGGATAATGAATACAAGCTACATGTATTTATTGAGCCAAATTGGCATGTCTCTCCTGCCCTCCTGGATGTGGGGTGCATCTTCTGGGTTTATGTCTTCCCTCTTGCGGTGAACAAACCCGTGGGTCTGCCCAGGAAAGATTTTAACCTGATAGTCCACTTTGCATTTGTCCTTTAGTTTATCAAGGACTTTCACCTGAACAGTGGAGAGATGAAGCATTGATGGGTTTTGAAAAATACATTTGTTGTTTACCTGTTCAAGTGGAATAAACTCATCTTTATCCCCAAAGATGAACAGGGTGGGACTTTCGAGGTCAAACTTGTCATCCATTGCACTTACGACTCCTGAAAATGGTTTCAGTCAAAACTTGAATGAATAGAGTATCTTTGTCTTGTTTTTGGGGCAAAGATCATTACCATAGACAGAGACTGCAGCTTTGATCTCAGGATAATACACGGCTGCATAATGTGTGGCGATGCCTCTCCAGCAAAATCCCACTACTCCAATATGTTTGACTCTACACTTGTTTTTCAGGAACTTTATAGTTGCATCCATTTCTCTAAAAGGGCAAAATATCCAATCATTAACTCTAATAAAGACATGTATTCACTACAAATACTATTACTAATACCAATACAATTACTTCCTGTCCTCAAGCCATGCATCAAATTTGGACCAATCATGTGTTTCACTCCATGGCTCTTTTGCAAGAAAGAAGTCCGGACACACAGAACTGTACATGAAGCACAAAATACATTTGATCTGTTCTAAAGCTTGTCCTAATCCATCTACTGCCAAAACAATTACAATTTTACTCACATGTATCCCATTGGAGGCTGTTATGTCAGCGATGTATCTGGTGTTGGGAAGCTTCCATCCAAATATGTCTTGTATAACAATGAGGCCTTCTCAGATGGAGCTGTGGGCTTTAGTACATAACCATGAATGTGTTCTATCTGAACCTCCTGACCCAGACCTCCAGACCTCCATACTCCATACGATCGCCAATGTTACATGGACACAGATTGGCCTCGTTTTCCATCTAATACAGGATGTCAGTATTTTAAAAATGTTCTTTAAATTAGGCGAACATTTACTAGTAGGCTTATATGCTACTTACCGTGTTTGGTCTGTGGGATTTCCAAGACTTAAATCCACAGAATGACCCAAGTTATCACCGATGTGATGTCAGAAAACTTTGTTTCAATATAAAATGTCTATGGGTGGGGCTAATCTGACTTCTTTTGACCAGTAGAGTTAAATTACTTTATGATTTGTTTTGTTACAATTTTCAGGGAGCGTCACAGAGAAACAGTCTCATGGTGATTAGGCAGATTTTTACTCTGAATGCCCACCCATCACAATCTGGAGTGGACTAAGGTCAAGCATCTTGCCCATAGAAAGGTGCTCAGGTAAATACTTCTCACATGTACACACAATAGTTTAATGTTTTGTTTTTTATTGTAAACTGTAAATGACACATGATTAGATTTTTTAATATATGTAGTATTATTATTATTGTGAATAATTGACACTGAGCGTCAGTAAATCAACACTTTTTAGTAATAGAAGTTACATGTATTTATTGAGCCAGTTCAGCATGTCCCTCCTGCCCTCCTGGATGTGGGGTGTATCTTCTGGGTTCATGTCTTCCCTCTTACGGTGAACAAAGCCATGGGTCTGTCCAGGGAAGATTTTAACCTGATAGTCCACTTTGCATTTCTTCTTTAGTTTGGCTTCAAGCTCTTTCACCTGAACAGCGGAGAGATAAGGGTGTGTGTCAAACAAACACATTTGGGAGGTTTTCCAAAATGTGACGCCATTACCTGATCAAGAGGAATGTAGTCATCTTTCTCTCCAAATATGAAAAGGGTGGGGCTTTTAAGGTCATATTTGTCCTCCATCATGTGCATGATTCCTGAAAGAAAAAGGTACAATGAACTTCTTATGGAACTTCTTCTTAAAAGTCTGTGTGCTGTTGGGTGTGGTTCACGTTTGACAGACAGTTTACGCTGTTGTTGTCGCTGATTGTGCTCAATATTAATTTAAAACACTAGATTAAGTTATTACCCTGCTATTTATAAATAAGTAAACTAATATTTATCTGGTGAATTTGAAACTTGCTGAAGTAAACAAACCCATGGTGGACCCATGTGCCAGTCACACTGGAAGTTTTGAATATGAGACTTCTGCTAATCTGTTTCAGTGTGAGACATTGCACATAACTCATACTTTAGTTAGTATAGGCCTATTAGATTTGAGGTTCTGAACCTTTTACTTGATGCCCCATCTTTGCTTGAACCAAAGACATCAGTTGATAAAAATGATTCCTAACAAGTATTTATTTTCCCCCAGGAGGACTAGGATATGATAGGATGAGATTTGCATTTACTAGATATAAACAACTCAAATCTAAATAGCCTAGTATGGTATAATCATTACCATATAGTGAGACTCCTGCTTTGATTTCAGGATACTGCAGAGATATGGAGTGTGTGGCATTGCCTCCCCAGCAAAATCCAACTACTCCAATATGTTTGGCACCACACTTGGTTTTCAGAAACTCTATGGTTGCATCCGCTTCTCTAAAAAAATCAAAACAGACAGTAATTAAAGTACAGACAGGTGCATTTGTATTTGCTTCATATGCAAAATGTACATCTACCTCTTAATGTTGGTAGCCTTTTTGTCTTCGAGCCACTCCGCAAATTTGGACCCATCATGTGCTGGACTCCATGGCTCTTTTCCAACAAAAAAGTCTGGACACACAGCACTGCACATGAACACAACACCATAAATAAACATTAACTGTGCTTAACCTTGAATTAAAAACCTAAGAATGTTTGCACTGTAAGAAATGTGAGATAGATTCACATAGTTTATTATACTCAATGCTCACATGTATCCATTGGAGGCTATCATATCAGCGATGTATCTGGTGTTGGGAAGTTTCCATCCAAATATGTCATGTATAACAATGATGGCCTTCTCAGATGGAGCTGTGGGCTTTACTACATAACCATGAATGTGGTCTATCTGAACCTCCTGACCCAGACCTCCATACTCCATCCGATCTCCAATGTTGCAAGGACACGGTTTGGCCTCGTTTGCCATCTAATAAAGAAGTCCAATAACTTAACAGATTTTAAATGCAGCTGCTAATACTTAAAAAGCCTACTACATACCGTGTTGCGGCGCGTGACTTCGATCGACAAGGAAGTTTATTCAGCAACTGAACTTTGACTAACAGAGTCAGAAAGTGGAGTTACCGGTGAGGTAGTGACGATAGATATCTTTGAACATTTCAAAATAAAACTACAGTCAAATCGGAAAGTAAGAGTGTGTTTTTATGGCCATGGTGGAAATAATGCAGTAATTTACATGTTTCAAACAACAGTTATAGGATTATGCATTAATCAACGTACTTTAGTTTATAGAGTGAAACTAATGAGCTTAAAAGGCACCGCTGGGATTCGAACCCAGGATCTCCTGTTTACTAGACAGGCGCTTTAACCAACTAAGCCACGGCGCCGGATGACCCCTCTTCCAGCCAAATAGTAAGATAATCATAGAAAGGTCAAGAAGAAGCGTCACGATTTCTTCAAAATCTATCAGGCACGCTTACCTCACTGATTAGAGTGTAACAAGGGGGGACAATCTGCTGAGATGGGCAGCATATAAAACAAACACTGCATTTGTCCTGCTGACGCCTAATAATATCACACAGAGACACGGTAGAAAGATGGAGAGAATTGAAGTGAGAGCATAGATGTTTCAAACAACTTTACCGCGTGGGTGTATAACTGGTACAAAACCATAAATCATACACGATATATCCATGGGTGCAATCTAATGCCACCTAACAGAACCAAATGCCACAAAATAAAATGATATATGGTATGGCACACGGTGTGGCGGCAGTAAAGACGCACGAATATTTTAAGCGAAGAAGTGGGGAGCCCTCATCACTGCGCATGCGTCGTCAGGTGGCTAGCTGGCTATTTGTCTCCGGTGGATCTGTCATTTCAACTATGGCGAGGATGTTATGTTTGTACAATGTTGCGATGCAATTTTAGGCTGAAAAATACACTTATCGCGGCAACAAAAGCACTCTAGATGCGATAGAAAGGGGCGTATCTACCGCGATTGTATGTTTTGCTTGGACTCCATTTCATGATAGCCAATGAATTTCAGACACAACAAGGCACAGACACGTCTTGCTAGCTTAATGCAGCTAGTAAAGCCATAATATTGTTGTCGTTCATGGATTTGTTGTGCAGCGGACTATCGTAAACAACTGTCCCCGGTGCAAAGAGACGAAAATGGATCCGGTCGAAGAAGGTAATTACTGTTGCAACTTGTCACATTTGTTGTTAGCATTAGCTTCAAAAAGGCGTCACTCACTACAGTCTGCGCTGAGGTGGCCTTCCACAAGATATGTGTCATCTCGATTATAACAGCCTACACGCCTGTCAGTTTAAGCAGAGAGCGTGTTCAGTACTCATTTATTTCACACAGAACCCAGTGTCCTAAAGTATTACTGGGGAACAGGTACATGGAAATCACTAGAAGTTGCAGTGATGTCATCAGCCACGCGTTACAGACGTTTCTCGTGTATCTGACCATCGGCTCATTGTGCAAGTTCGCAGGTGTTAGCAGGTGTTCGCACTGTCCTGTATTCCGACTTAACTACTGCTCAGATGTAGGGCGGGGGTCCGTGTAACTTGGGTGGGTGGGTATAGTAATGATGGTCAGAATTCTGCAGTGGAATTTGCTGTTTGACTGTCACATTGTTGACCTGGTTTATGGTTAATAGCTCTGTAATTATTGAGTCTATCCGCCTGAAACAAAAGCTGACACAAGATCAGCATGTTCTCTGACAGCATAAATAAACATTTTTTTTCGCAATTGCTGCAGAAAGCGGTGTTATTATTTAACACCAAAGACGTGATCGTTGCCAGTTGAAAGGAAATTAAGCCAACAGGTTAAAAGTTAATAAGGTTCAACATTTGTGGATCATAAGTTTGGATATTTCTTCCGAAAATAATAAACCTCCCTTGGGGTTATATTTTCACTTCACCTGTCCTAAATTATATTTAGTTAAGAGTGAGAGTTAGGGGTATAAATCCATTTTATTGTCTTTAATGACGCAGGGGGAAGCCATAGGTAGCTGGGAACTCGCAGCACATAAAAACATTTGTACAGTACCCCATCCTTTCCTTATTTGTCTAGTATGTGAATGACACTTTTTATGAGGTTAACTGAGGAGTCAGTTTCAAAGAAAATTAAATATGGGGTTATTGTTTACCCTGTTTATCACAATGAACGATATTAGTGTTTATTGTCCCATCCCTTGAAGGTGGACAAATGTAGCACTGGCACAGCTGGTCAACAAACTTTAATAAAGTATAAATAGAAGATGTTCTACTACTCTCCTTCTTCTGTATTGTTTAAGTCTTTGTTTTCTAGTTGTCACAGTTTAGTTTTCATTTATTTGTTTCTCTTCAAAACTTGCAGCAGATATTTGCCGTGTGTGCCGCTCCGAAGGGACCCCAGACAAGCCGCTGTACCATCCATGTGTCTGCACTGGCAGTATTAAGTTCATCCACCAAGAATGGTAAGAGTTTTCACCATCACAGACGATGAAGGTTGGGTGGGCAATACTGACAAAAATGAATATAACATCTCAATATGTTTACTATATTTCCACTACATTAGTATTAATTGCACACTTTTGAGCTTGTTGTGTATGTCATGAATAAAATACTAAAACAGTCCAGTCAGGATAATTTTGAATGTGATTTGTGTTTTCTTTGTTGTTTCTAAAAGACTTAAAGAGAAGATTAACTTCAAGTCAATAGTACAGATAATGCAGTTAATACAAATCCATAAATGTTTGCAAAAATCCTTAGTTTGTCTGTAACTGCTGCCTAACTGTGCTACATTATAGTGGGGTGTTGTATTGAATCAATTATTCAGTCTCAAAGTAAATCAGATAACTTTTCATGAAGTTTCCAAGTCTCCTCTTGGTTTATTATGTTTCATAAGTATAGTGCATGTTCATGCCATGTGTCATTCTGCCTGTTATGTATGAGAGTTTGTATGGTTTATCACTGCTGAGCCCTGAGCCCTGGTCCGCACTCTACTCAACGTCACACTGTAATCTAAATCTACACAGCAGCGGTATCCGCTAGGGAGATTATGTCATCAGAAATGGCTCTGTAGACCTTTGTTGTTTGCATAGCACAACTAACTGGGTCTTTCTGACACGATATATTGTTGATTAAGTCATTATGACAGTGTATTTACTACAATTCATTTGCAATGAGGACTGGATTTTATGATTATTCCCCTGTTTACTCTTATGTAAAATCTTGATGTTATGATTACGATTTTCAGTTTAGTCCAATGGCTGAAGCATAGCAGAAAGGAGTATTGTGAATTATGCAAGCACAGATTTGCATTCACCCCCAGTAAGTACTAACTGATCCAAGAGACATTTATTACTGAAGAAAAAGTGCAGTTAATATTGGTTATAATGTTTTCCTCTGCAGTCTACTCTCCAGACATGCCTTCCCGTTTACCCATCCAGGACATTTGTGCTGGCCTCCTCACTAGTGTGGGCACAGCCATTCGCTACTGGTTCCATTACACACTGGTGGCATTTGCCTGGCTTGGAGTTGTTCCTCTCACTGCATGTAAGTGAAATCTGCTGACATCAACACAGTAGTTAATAATGCCTTAAAGAAATGTTCACCTAAATATTAGGGTCACAAATGAAACTTGTTGAAGACATTCAATTTGTAGTTTATTTTTATTACAAAATGTTGATCATATATTTTTATTATGTTTGTTTCGTTCAAGGTCGCATCTACAAGTGTCTTTTTACTGGCTCTGTGAGCTCACTTTTAACACTTCCTTTGGACATGCTTTCAACGTGAGTCCTATACAAAAATACAAATAACATCTTACATTTATTATGAATTATTATTATTAATAATATTCATATTTCTGTGCTTAATTCTACAGTGAAAACCTGCTTGCAGACTGCCTACAAGGCTGCTTTGTGGTCACTTGCACGTTATGTGCATTCATCAGCTTGGTATGGCTCAGAGAACAAATAGTTCATGGCGGCGCACCTCAGTGGTTAGAGCAGCACCAGCCTCCACCCCCAAATGCAGCTGGACAAGCAAATGAGGTAATCCCATTTGATCTTTTTGTATCTAAAAGAAGTGTCGGGTTTAAGCTTGAATATGTGTTTTTTGCACCTCCGATACCCATAGTCACAGTTAATTCCAGTTAAGCATCTGTTATATGTTGACCTTCTCCTTCAGGCGCAAGCTGCTGGCCAAGGAGCACCCGATGAGCCTCCTGCCCCCCAGCCTGTCCCGGCTGATCCTCCGGCCCCCAATGAGGCCGAGCCAGAGCCCCCTGACGCCCCTCCTGACCAGGCCGAGGACCCAGAGCTGGAAGAGGAGGGCGCAGCTGCTGAGGATCCTGATGCCAACAATGGAGCGCAGGGTAAACTACACTTCTTCTTTTATCTTGTTCAACAGAATAAGGTACTTAATAATATAATTCCAAAATTTTAATGAGCTGCTTGCCCAACTCAGCAATTTGAATACCAGCTCTTACATGTGGAATTGATGTCCTATGAAAAGCTTATGAGTGAATATAGGAAAAATAAAACTTGTTGGCAAATGGGGGGATGCATTATTCGTAATAAAAGAGTATATTTTTATTTGTATGTATTTTCTCTTTTTTAGATGACATGAATTGGAATGCTTTGGAGTGGGACAGGGCAGCTGAGGAGCTTACCTGGGAAAGGGTAATGATGTACAATCTTATATGCAAAAATGTTAGCAATATAATTTCAGTTTTATTCAAATGGCACGCTATTTTTTCCTTATCTTCTACAGATGCTTGGTCTTGATGGGTCATTAGTATTTTTGGTGAGTTTAATTTAAATATATTTTGATTATATGATTAGAAAAAATTGAAACTGTCAGTTAAAAAACGTTTTAAACTGTACAATTATCCACATTTCCAGGAGCATGTGTTTTGGGTTGTGTCTCTGAACACGCTCTTCATCCTGGTATTTGGTGAGTACACTTTTTTCTTTGAGATTCACCTCTGCTGTAGTAAATTAATTCATCTTTCCCCCTTTTTTCCAGCATTTTGTCCCTACCACATTGGCCACTTTTCCGTTGTTGGTCTTGGTTTTGAAGAATATGTAAGAATCTGCATTTTCCTTTGTTAAATATTTTTGCTTTTATTTGTTGAGATAACTACAGTGTTATTTTTGCTATAGGTTCAAGCATCACATTTTGAAGGATTAATTACAACTATTGTGGGGTACATCTTGCTGGCAATGACCCTGATACTCTGTCATGTATCCTTTCACGTCTTATGTCTTACTTAAATAAATATTATAACTTTTCTTTAAGACCATGTATTTTACATTAGGATGCGTTTGCACATGTTTTAATGTCTAGTCCTTAATAGCTGCCTAAGGGACTTGCAGCTCTGGTCAGATTTCAGCGTTCACGGCGTCTCCTTGGCGTCTGCTACATTGTTGTTAAGGTAAGATTTCTGGACATGCCTGTGTTACTTTGTTTCTATGTGCAAATACCTGTTGACACATAATTCATTGTAAAAAAGATTTTGAGAGACAGCTTTGCTTTGTCTTTATACAGGTGTCTCTGTTGGTCGTTGTGGAAATAGGGGTGTTTCCACTCATCTGTGGCTGGTGGCTTGACATCTGCTCCCTAGTAAGAGTCTTTTACCACTGTTTTATTTGTAACTTGTCAAAGAAATCTGTTCACAAAGGATCTAGCATTTTGTACAAAGGGCAAAGACAGACAGCAGGTCATTTTTGGCATGTGGTCCACAACGTAAGTAGCTTCTGCACCTCCTTTAACCTATAGAGGCTAATAATGCTGTCCTACAGAAATCAAAGAACCGTTCTTTGCCTGCCAAGTCATGAAATTTCCGTTTACATGTATATAACTGTAACTTCTAGAATTACTTTGAATCAAGAACTTGATACTTTTTCTTTGTGTAGGAGATGTTTGATGCCTCACTCAAAGACCGAGAGTTGAGTTTTAAATCAGCACCTGGCACAACTATGTTTCTCCATTGGCTCGTGGGAATGGTCTATGTGTTCTATTTTGCGTCATTCATCCTCCTTCTGAGAGAGGTACTACTTTCATTCCGTAGACTATATGTTCTTTCTTTTTATCTTACAAAATTTCTATCCTTCTTTCATCAGGTTTTAAGGCCTGGAGTGCTGTGGTTTTTGAGAAACCTCAATGACCCAGATTTTAACCCAGTTCAGGAAATGATTCACCTGCCCATCTATAGACACCTGAGGCGTTTCATTTTGTCTGTGGTTGTGTTTGGATCTATTGTTCTGCTCATGCTATGGCTTCCGATCAGGCTGATCAAACTACTGCTGCCTTCTTTCCTCCCATACAATGTCATGCTCTATAGGTAAAAAAAGATATATGATGAAATATGATAAAAGTAGACCTAAGCCTCATATGAATTTCGGTTGGTATACCACAAGTGAATATGTTATGTCTTTCTCCCTCAGTGATGCCCCAGTCAGTGAGCTGTCATTGGAGCTCCTGTTACTTCAGGTTGTGCTGCCTGCTCTGTTGGAGCAGGGGCACACCCGCCAGTGGCTCAAAGGCCTAGTCAGAGCATGGACCGTCAGCGCTGGATATTTATTGTAGGCGCACTCAAGCCCCACTTTCATGATATATCTTTGAACTTTTAAAATAGTAGTTTAATAAATTGTCCATTTGATGCGTCTTCTCAGGGATCTTCATTCATACCTCCTTGGAGAGCAGGAAGACAATGACGCAAACCAGCCCGTCAACAACAACAACAATAACAACCCCGCCCCCGGTCACCATAACAACAATAACCCAGCTCCGGCTGTTGGGGAGGGGCTACATGCAGCCCACCAGGCTATCCTTCAACAGGGAGGACCAGTAGGCTTTCAGCCCTACCACCGACCCCTTCGCTTCCCATTCAGAGTAGGTCTAAAGAAAAAATAAAGAGAAACATGTTAATAGATCATTGTTTATGAATGCTCTATTAATGTGACGCAATTATTTGTTTTTGTCTTAGATTGTGTTGCTGATTGCATTCATGTGCATTACTCTGCTGCTGGCCAGTCTAGTCTGCCTGACACTACCAGGTATGACGTGTACATCTGCAGGAAAATGTTACGGTCGATGTTTTACTTGAACTCATGCTCAGACCACAATTGGAGATCACACTGGTCTAACTCATATGATTAAAAACTCTGTATGTTCAAGCCCCCTTTCTCCCTGGTGATGCTTAGGAGTTTTCTCATAAATCTTCTGGAAAATTTCGGGAACATATTATGCAAAATAGACGTAAATGAACTTTCAACCATGTTATAACAGTATTCGCTCATCATTGGCTCAGTCAGAGTGGTATTTTGAGTTATTTATGCATGTTTGAGTAATCCTGCGTTGTCTTGCATTTGAGGCTTGAGTGCTCAGAAAATGTCTGTGTTCACTTATCCCTGCCAACTGCTCTGTACTTACTTGCGATTAATTCCGAGTCATACAAGTAAGATAAAAAGATTTTTTTTTTAAAAAGTCACATGGCCATTTTTCATCAATAAAAAAAACATTAAAATCTACTTCTTGCTACAGTGAAATGACACTATGAAGAGGTGTAGAGGCCCCACCTTCAGTTGTGAACAGTGAACTCAATAGACATGTGTATTATTAAGCCATTTTAAATCAATATTGTTGTTTACAATGGACACAATGTAAAACCATTATGTACATATGTTATAGTAACATATTGAATATAAAAAAAGCATAATGTGTCTTCTTTTAAGTTATTATTTTGATCTTCTTTTGTAGTGTTTGCTGGTCGTTGGCTGATGTCTTTCTGGACTGGAAACTCTAAAATCCATGAGCTGTACACTGCAGCGTGTGGCCTTTATGTGTGCTGGCTGTCCATTCGTGGAGTCACTGTTATGCTGGCGTGGATGCCCCAGGGACGCACGGTCATCATGCGCAAAGTCCAGGAGTGGACACTTATGGTACGTACTGTTAGCTTTGTATTCATGTACTAGAATGTAATGATGTCACTTTACCACACGGGGGCAGCCTAGAATACGCCTGCTTTGATTATGTGGTTTATAAAGGAAAAGCATGTAGCCTGTGCTCTAATTGTTTTAAAAAGCTACTAAAGGGTACTACAATCACAGTGGAACCTCTAGAATTGATTAATAATTAGCTGTCGGTTTGAACATTTCTACCTCATATCAGGAAACACAGATGAGTCATGTTTTTTAAATGTAAAACCATAATCTTAAAGTATACAAAGGTTGATCCACATAATTTACACTGTATTATGACACACAACAACATAACCATATTAACAATAGTAATTTTGCTTGCCATTCTCAGTTGAGACTAGAGAGACCCTGCTATTGACAACCATGTAGTAAATATAAAGACACGCATGAATAAAATGTTTTGTTTTTTCTGTTACCATTTGCTGTAGATTCTTAAGACCCTGGTTGTGGCTCTGTTAGTTGCGGGTGTGATTCCCCTGCTGCTTGGACTACTGTTTGAGCTGGTCATTGTTGCCCCCCTGAGAGTCCCATTGGACCAAACGCCTCTTTTCTACCCCTGGCAGGTACTGTGAGACTGTTCACTGTCCCGAGAATATCCAGTGACAGTCTCATATATGTAATTAACTTTTCTTTTCTGGTGCAGGACTGGGCTCTGGGAGTTCTTCATGCCAAAATCATTGCTGCAATCACGCTAATGGGACCTCAGTGGTGGTTGAAGACAGTTATTGAGCAGGTGCAGTATTTTATAGTGGAAAGCACAACACACAACAACAGTATGTAGTTTGCAGTGTTTCACAAAAATATAGACTCACTCAACTGGAATCCCTTATGTTTCTGTTTCCTACCAGCAAAATGTAGGTTTTATAATTATATAATATAGTTTTATCATTTTAATATCGCTTTTACTACTATATAAGGTGGCAATAGAATAAAAGCCATTCACAATGTATGTTTTATTTGCTGTTAGATGAGAATTGTTTATAATCTTTAATTGAGTGCATTTACAACTCCAAAAATATGTTGTTGTTTTTTTATAATGATTTAACAGTTTTTTTGTTGATGTTTTTAGGTTTATGCAAATGGTATTCGCAACATTGATCTCCAGTTTATAATCCGTAAACTGGCCGCGCCTGTCATCTCAGTTTTGCTGCTTTCCTTGTGTGTGCCCTATGTAATCGCTGCTGGAGTGGTACCTGCTGTAGGTTAGTGTTGAGTGAAAAGTTTTCCTAAATTTTAAGTGATTTTAAAATTCCACCTTGTTTATATTGTAGCGTGATTTTAATAGTTTCATGTTTTTTTGTTTTTTGCATAGGAGTGACCCCAGAGATGGAGATCCTAATGCAGAGGAGGATATACCCCTTC
>JACM01049024.1:0-11611 GCA_000787095.1 Periophthalmodon schlosseri
GAATAATGAACGGACTCAAGACTGACAGACCCCAGTTACATCTCCAGTTTTGATCTCCGCCTTTATTATCTGTTCAATTACATTTAATCCAGACTTGTGTCATTTCGAAATGTGTCTTGACTTGAGATTCCACTTCACCACATTTGCAGCTTTGATAAAAACATATTTATAGCAATGTCTGCTTACTTTTTAATGAAATAACAAGGTCTTGCTCTGCTTGTTCCACCCAGTTCTGACAAATTAACAAACGACTCCAGAGCCAAACCACAGACAAATTAGCTCTTTCTGTTCCGCTTGTGCTGCCACTGCTTTTGACGTGTGTGTCCCATTCACACAAGAGCCTCTGCTTCTCCCGTATCTCTTCTCCTTTCACACATACATGCTGCTAGAAATTATGTCAGGTGTGCAGTTATGCGAAACATCATAATTAACATCTTAAATCCCATTTGAACGATAGTTGTGATTTCTGGCGTTTTGTACTTTGTGGGCAAATTGCTGTGTTTGGCTGTCTCTTAAACCCAACCTGTCGACTGGGCAAAATTAAACCGTGACTTCTTCTTTCCACGGAGCAAATCTGTGTTAAACAGGGGGGCCTTGCGTGCGGAGATAAGCACAGATCTTGCAGCCATTCGCACTTTTCCCTTTGTGCTCCACTGAAATTAAACAAGCTCATAATACACTGACAATTCGGATTCAGTTCTTTAAATGCTCACGAAATAGGACCTAATGACTTTTGCAGCTTATAGCGGTATGTATTCATCGCCACACACACATACACGCGCAGGGGAGGAAGTAATACCTGCAGGACTTGCTATTAAGACGGCTAATCCCACGGCCTCTAGAGAAAGCGCGCTAAAATATTCCTAGTGGAAGCTTTTCAAAAACAAGCTCCGAGGATCAAGAGCATGAATAAATTATGTGTATAATTAAAGGGAATGTCAAATGGCATGCGTATGGGACAATATTAACGCCGGACTGGCCATGTTAAAGGGACCACAGTCTGATGTAAGTTGTCAATGTTTTAATGAGGTCCCTGTGTAGAAAGCGGCTGATGCGCTAATGCAGCGCAGATGGGAAAGCAGTGCGTCAAATGTACACACGATATGTCACACCGCTGGGGTTTGTAACCGTTTAGATATAAGTCTACATGTTAGTACAGACGCACCAGTTTGTGTACAAGTGGAGCTAGCATAAACCATAGACTGGATATATGAATGAACCCGCTAGCCGCTGCGTTTCAAATAGGAAGTGAGCGTAGGCGCACTTCCAGGTCCAATTCACTTTATATTGAAAAACTGACCCGCTCTACATGATCCTGGTATTTTTATTTCGCTATTGTGTTTGTAACTCAAGATATGAACATTAATAACAAACAAATCAGGCTCCTTCTTTCCCCGAGGTCGCTCCCACTAGCGTTAGCAACAGATTTGACTGACAGCGTTGCTAAGTGCTCGCTCCCTGCTAAAACAGTGGTGTGGGCGGGAAGAGGCGTTACCTTCAACAGCCTCGCTCCGGACTGGCTCTTTGGTTGCTATGATACTCTGGGCGGAATGCCAAATATGGAACTCGGCTCCAAATTTGCCGCTATAACCGCTGGCCTCGATGAGCTTCATTTGACTGGAGCCGAACGCTATGGGTGACGTCACACTCCCTCAGTCCACTTCTTTTTACAGTCTATAGCGTAAATTTACCTGCTCTTCATCCTTCATCACCTCCCTCCAAACACTCCTCCCCGCTGCTTCGTCCAGTCAGCGCCCAGTCTGCCCAGTTTAAACCGCCATTGCAGATGCTCGGCCGCTTCAGTTTGTGCCGCGCCCACCTCCTCCCCAGCGCCCCCCCGGCTTCTCATCCTCTCATTGTCCCCTCTGCTCGACTCGGCCTCACCTCCAGAGTCCAGGCCCCCAGGGGGAAGACATCAACCAACGTAATCTAACCTGCCACGTCCTTCATCGCAGTGTCTTCTACCGGGGTCTGATCGCCAAAGAGAACTCATTTTATAAAGTGTATTCATTCATTTCTCTTTGTGTCTCTCCAGATTAATTCTTTTTATATATATTTTTTCAAAAGCCACGTAGCGTCAGGAGGTGCCAAGTCACTATATTTTTGCACCAGTTCCAAGCCTTGACAAAAATGAAATGTGTTAGAGTTGAGCAATATTCACAGCAACTTTTTTTCATGAACCAGGGCAATGACAAAAAGTTTAAAATTGTATTCTATGAAAACATTTTAGTGGTTATTTGAGTTATGTGTGTGTCTCCTTAAAGCCCTCTTACCTGTCATATCTTGCCCCTGCCAAATTGATGATGTGCTGGCATTACCTGTCAAGAACGGTTATGTGTGTTTTTACAACATATCGAACAACTGTTATAAATAAATGACAGGCCCATCTCCAACAGCGACGCGGCCAAAAACACAGGACTTCACACCCGAGTAAACATTTTCTCTGGGCCATTACGAACTCATTATGAACTTCTCAGTTTCAGCTTTGGCTCATATGACAGATCTAGCAACAGCCGACATATAGAAGATTAATGTGAACATTTGTTTGTTTTGGTAATTAATATATCTGGAGACTTTTACTAAATTTGACTCAGATTTCGCCTCAGTGATGCCACATGAGCATAAGTTTATACCAGACAAAAGACAAATTAGATATTGCATTAAAAACTATAAATTGTCATGTACTTGGCACATGTCCTGGTTTGGGGTCTAGTTCAAATGACAAATAAATAAACTAATATGGTCGACAGCGGCGAGTGTTTGTCCACTGATCTGAAGGTTGGTAGTTTGAATCCCACGCTTGACATAAACCTCACCGGTTGAGTGGTCAGATCCACTGACCCACATGTTGGCAGTGCGATTCCAGCTCCCACAAATGAATGAATGAATGAATACATTTTAGTCTACATTTTTTGGAAAAAAACAAAACAAAACATTTTCTTCACTGATTACAACCAAAAAAGGATTGTGCTGAAGCTGTGTTTATGTAAGACCATCCTGACCAACACATAACAAAATGCAGTCACATAACAAAATCCATTTACTTTAATCAACATCTTAAACACAGATGTCTTGACTCATATAACCTACAGCAATGTATATGTATGAATTCATTCATGTTTTAAAGGGTTTTTTTTATTTTTATGTTTTTTTTATTTAGACAGAGTTTTAATTAACTTAAATTCATCATTGAGGTCATTCCAAAGTCTTATTCCTAAAACAGACACATCTTTGCCTCAGGTTAGTTCTTATTTTACTAGATTCAAACTGAAGCAAACCTCTTAAGTTATAGCGAATACTTCTTCATTTAAAGAAGGACTGAGGCCTACGGGAATGTCCTTGTTCACAACACAAAACAGAATTGTCAAAATTTTCAACTTAACTATATCTGTAAATTTGAATATATTTGATTTTATAAATAGTTCATTAGTGGGATCAGGGAATCCTGCTTTATTAATTATTCTTATTGCCCTTTTCTGTAGTTTAATTATAGGATCTATGTATGTTTTAGAGGCATTTCCCCAAATTTCCGAGCAATAAGACAGACAGGGAAGCACAAGTGATGAATATAATATATGCAGCATTTCTTATTCAGTACAGATTTGGTTTTATAAAGTAAACCAACAGTTTTTGATATTTTACACCTGATGTACTGTATATGTGTTTTCCAGCATATCTGACGATCTATGATCACTCCCAAGAGCCTTGTGTCCTTGGGCTTAACTTAACCCCCCGTGCCCCCAGCATCTGCGTGTGTGAAAGTGTGTGTCTGTGGGTGAGTGGTTCCTTAATGTAAAGCGCTTTGAGAGCCTTGAAGGAGGAAAAGCACTTTATAAAAATGTGACCGTTTACCATTTAAAGGGATTACTACTTAAGTCATTCATTATTTTTTTAAGTCATTAATTGTGATTAATCTGATTAGTTGTTTCAGGCTGAAGTTTACGTCAGCCCTTTGACAAAGTGTAAAATTTCCAGTGTTGTAATGGCCCAAACTCTAGTCAAGCCAAGCCATTTTATTCATATAGCATAATTAAAAACAATAGAGTTGTACCAAAGTGCTTCACAAACAGAAAAACAAAACCTAACACAGTACAAAGATATGAAAACAATAAGCAGACATTTGCAACAACAAGACAATAGTGAAACAGTAGCATTAGTTAAAAGCCAGATTGTCGAGGTGATTTTTAAAATGATCAACAGATGTGGATTTCTTTACATGGATTGGGAGCTCGTTCCAAAGTTCCGGGCTCTACCGCCTTTGGTTTGGAGACGGGATGGAAAAACACAACATCTCCCTTAATAGTACAACACATTGCTTATTTTTTCTTAATTCTCAAAGTGTTGCATTATCTAAAAGTGAAACTAAATGGGTTGTTTAATACAGTATGTGTTGTGAACAGAAGGGAGGGGGCTCAGACAAAAGGCCAATGTGGGAGTGAAGCCGCGAGACACAGACACGGCCCCGTCTGAGTGAGACCCAGCGAGTTTGGACCGATGCGTCCCTTCACCAAAGCTGTCAGCGGATCTTATCAAAAACAGTGAACGTCAGCTTTCTGCAAACCCCCGGCAAACCCAGTGTTTTCCATTTGTTTTGTTGAATAGTGCCAGATTCTATTCATAAAAGTCCAATTTCTCAGAGGTGGGTTCTTTCTCCCGCAACATCCACAAACTGTCAATTTCAGGAAATAAAAATAAAAGGAACAAAGTGAACACGAACCAAAAACTCTGGCCTTTCTTCACAAGACAATATTCTGAGGCATTTTTCAGATGTCGCTACACTGTCTGGCCTCACAGTGAAAACCCAGCTCCGCCTCGAAACACTAATGGCCCCGGATGATACTGAACTACGATAGACTTCTGTATCAAGCACCGTTTTCTGTAAAGTCTGAAGTGATCCTGATGTGTTGAGTTGTAGAGTAAAACACAGGTGCACAGTGGCAGAGTGGTTAGCCGTAGTCTCTCTCGTTATGTTTGTTGAATAGGTCTTTGGATCAGCCCTAACGAACTGTTTATCATTCTATTGTCTGGTGCATCAGGTCAGCTACGAAGCCTTAATTAAAAGAAGAAAATGTAAATATGCTTTTACGTAACTGAAGATGTAAATATGTATGAAAAACAACACAATAAATAAATATAAAGTATTAGGCCGTGGACCCTAGTTGCATAACACCAGTGGTGGAATGTAATGAAGTAAAAGGAGTAAAGTAAATTTTAGGTATCTGTACGTTACTGAAGTACATTTTACAGTGGGTACTTTTTCATTTTACTTCACTACATTTGAGAGCAGTATCTGTACTTTCTACTCTACTACATTTTTGAACAGGAGTGAAAAGTAAAAACATTTTTTTATGATTGTCTGAGACCTGCTGAAAAGGCTGAGGGTTTATTTTTAACACGTTTGTAGTTTGAGCAAACAAAAATATACAAATAAAAACGGGTAGGAAAAAAATAGCAATTCAGTTGTTTCTGTTGAACAAAATTCAGCACAAATCTTTATAAAAATCACTATATTTGAAGCTTCATTAGAGCTCAAAATCTGCACGAAATACTTTTACTTTTTACTTTATAGTACATTTTTAAAGGGGTACTTTAATACTTTTACTTAAGTAGATAATAGAGTAGATTAATAGATTTTTTCCATGTCATTTTCATGTGATACTTTTACTTTTTTGCTCCGGTATCTGTACTTTTACTTAAGTAACAAAATTCTTCTTCCAGCACTGCGTAATACGTACTGAAAAATACACTGAGATAGTCAAATGTCATATACCTGTAATAATCTGTTAGTACATCATGGACAATATGACATTACTGACCAACCCTATTCTTTTATTTAACAGTTTTGTGCTTGCTCCTCTTGCACAAAGGCGTCCTAATTAGCACTGCTGTCTTCGCGGCTTTTATTAAAAATCCACTTCCTCAAACTTAGTGCATCACCGTTAGCTCTGCCAACTCCAGCTTGTTAAACCTCATGTGCCTCGTACACACCACACGCACTGAACGCCGCATCTATAGCAGTAACGATAACGCGTCATTTCCTGCCTGTGAAGTGTTCTATGTCTATTGTGAAACGACAACGACACGAAGCAAACAATCGATGAACACGCACATATTGTGAAGATGACAAAAGAACTGGCCCTATACTGAGACATCTTGTTGTTGTGGCGCTGACAGGTGGTGAAATAACACTCTCTTCTGTTTTGCATAAAATAAAAAAGACATATGTTCATTATAAAGGATTCTTGATGAACTTGATTCCAACTTGTGTTACTCAGTTTAGTAGAATACATAATTAAGAGGACCAGAACCAGATGGAAATTTAATATGGTAATACAAGTTGAAATTATATAAAGCCCTGTTCTTTTGCAACCTTCTGTTTCGTCTGGACTTGGGACTGGCACAAATGGTTTGCTTTGGAGAAACTCATTGGCATAGGCTTGATATCTAGTTATAATTTTTTGGTTTAAAATTAATCTGTTGTATTAAGGCAAGGCAAGGCAAGTTTTTTTTTTTCTTTTTATAGCACAATTTGTACACAAAGTAATTCAAAGTGCTTTGCAAAATAAGAAAGACATTAAAATCAAAACATAAAAGATCATCATAGAATTAACATTGAAAGAGAAGAATGCAGAATAAAACCCTGTCAGTCACAGCAGCTAAACAGAACCGTTTGGAGCCTGGATTTAAACATTGTCAAAGTAGAGGCCTGTCTCACATCTTCAGGAAGAATGTTCCAGGTTTTAGCTGCAGAAAACTGAAACGCTGATTCCCCATGTTTAGTCACCCAGGTTTTAGTGCAGAAAACTGAAACGCTGATTCCCCATGTTTAGTCACCATCAGGCACCAACAGGAGGCCGGGACTAAACCAGAACTAAACCAGGACTAAACCAGGACTACGTCAGGACTACAGCAGGTCCCAGAGTGTGAGATGGTTCTTATGGCACTAAGATGTCGGAGATGTACTTTTGGTGCTAGGACATGGAGAGACTTGTAACAAACAGAGCTGCCTTATTAAATGGAGGAGTGTTTTGTTTCTTGAAAAGTATAATTAAAATTCAACATAAACACTGTGTACATCACCACGGATCTCACATCGTCATTTGTTCTAATTGGTCCGATGTGATAGAATAACAATACTTCAATTTCTGTGTAACGTCTTATTAGGACCTTGCAAAAAAAGTTTATAAAAGCAATAAAAACAATGAGTGGTGTGATATTGCAAGGAGCACAATTAACACTGTGTTTTGTTTGGACTTGCTAAAAAGCCTCTCTGGAAATCTTAAACACTCACTCTGATCGTTGTGTGTCTCTCCTCGGCTGTGTATTGGTCAGTGATTGAGCGATCCAACTCCCCGCTGACACCCTGTTGTTGTGCCTTATCGCTTGTATCAATGCCAATTATGCCACTTAATTACATCACGTTTAATGAAAAGGCAGGTTTGGAGAGAGGAACAACTGTGGCCTGATTGCAACTGAGAACAAAGGCTAAAAACCTAGTGTTATGTGGTGGGAATACCGTACGTAAAGGCGCAATGTGTAACGCTTTTAGTGGAGGTGTGTCCTTGTTGACTTGCCTGGAAAGTTCCACTGTATGGCATTAAATGTATATATCATGCATTTATTAAATTACAGTTGTTTTTTTATTGCACATCTTAAAACTGTTTTGTAAAATAAGCATTAATATTGTCCACAGAGCAGACATAGTGGGGTCACAGGTCGTCTCTCTCTCTCTATAGGGATAGATGAACTTAATGCCATACTGTGGAAAAATCCAGGCAAATCAGTAACATCTCCATGGAGACAAGCAGGTGGACCCTCTACCTGAAAAGTTACACAGTGCATCTTTGGTTCATCCATGTAAACTTGGACCTTTAAACCCGTTTCTCTGTTAAAACGTCGCATAGCCAGTGTATGATTGATCTGACCAGCGGCGAATACAGCGAGGTCCTATTGCGCTGGCTTGGCGTGACGCACGGGGGCGCACTTCCCCACCAGGTGCGTCTTTCTGCTGCCTGCCTCCTCCTGCACCTTCACCATCATCATCATAGCGCGGCTGCCTCTCTGCTACTGCTGCTGCTCCATCGCTGTCGTATAGCACACTTCTTCCCCTTTTTTTTCTCCCTTCGCACTGGAGAGCGGACTGAGTTACAAAATAAATCATTCCTCAAGACCTTTTGTGCCAATTTTGAATGCGGGAAAACCAAGAAGAGGCGGATGGTCTTCTTTCCAAAGTAGGAATGTTGCAAATGTGATTGAGGCACACGGCAAACAACGTGGGTGTTGTGTGTGTGACTGTTTTTTTAGTGGGGAGTGGAGCAGGGAGAGGAGCAGCGATATGAGACTCGTGCATTTGTTCCTCTGCTCCTCGTTATCTCCGGCTGACCACCTCCACTGGCTCCGTTTCACCTGTATGCACGACCTTGTAATTGTGACCGAAATTTTCCTAACGGGGTTTCCATGGAGGAGCAGCGCGCCGCTTTTTGCGTGAGGACTGAGATATTTGGTTCGCGCTGGTCTCAAGACACTTCAAGATAAGAGGTAAGAAAAACACAACACGTTTATGGCCACCACGTTTTGTTTAGCCATTATGAGCGCGCACCAGGTCTACAGAACTAAACACAGGCACGTATGCGGGGTTTCTGTGGCAGCCTGACCCGCATATAATATCTACAATTGGCCTATCAATTACTGGTCCTGCTGTACGGGTGACGATAATTGTTTGTTTTAGGGTGAGCAGCGTGACGTGCCCTGGAAGCTGCAGACAATTCCTCCACATCAGCAGGAGGGAGACTTATTTTGAGGTTTTGGGTGCGTTTTGTTGGTCCAAAAGTGAGCCTTTTTGCAGTCACATGGTTGAATTTCATATTGTTACACGTTTTATACTGTGCTGTCTTCATTCTAGCCACAAATCTTAGGTAGACTAGCCAATTTGTATACATTTTAAAGAAAATTACAACTGTTTCGTGTCTGTTCTTTGAGTAAGTAGGCTGTATACTGAAATGAGAAAGCTTTTAGCAGACCTTGAACAAGTCTTGAGGCAGTGATTTGCTCTGGGCGCTTTCTAAAGGTAGTGGAGAAAGAAGAAGGTGTATATCCACAATCAGGCAGAATCTCCCCCGTGCATTATTCAGCAGGTAATTGCACTGTAGTATGGCATATTGTCAGCAGTGATGAATGCAGCTATGGGCCTTCAAACTAAGTACACTCCCACTCTTCAAGCTGGGCTATTTGTTGAGCCTGCGTGTTACTTGGATGCTGGCAGCCTGGTGCGATGGAGGTGGTGGAGATTTTTTTCCCATTTGGTGTCAGTTGTGAATTGGTGAATTTGATAGAGAGTGATTCACAGTAAAGCCTCTCTCCTCGTCACCATGGTAAGCAGCAGCAGCGCCTTACATTTGGAGCATGGCGCTGTGAGCCTGCTGCCTGTGAACTCCTATCTGTGTCAGTGGAGCATCTTAGTCATCCAGGTCAAACCTATACATCAGAGGTTTAGTAAACCAACATGTCGTCAGGTTGAGTGCGTTGTAAGATGTGTACAAGTATTTACAGTAGTTGGCTCATGGATTTAACAATTTTACTGTTGTTATTATTGTGAAAAGAAACATCATCCTGACCTGTCCTTCAGTCCCGCTTGAGCAGCCTGTCAGGAGCAGTGAGCAGCTCTGATACAGTGCCCGAGGACCTGGATCGAGGTTTGTCAGGAGCACCTTAACTAGGGGATTTTAGCCTACTGTGCACGTTTAAGGTTGAACATTGAGTTTCTGGTGAAAACCCACCCAGACACAGGGAGAACATGCTAACTTTGCACAGAAAGGCCCCATGCTGCCAGGAGTTGAACCCTGGACCTTCTTGTGAGAGTGTTAGCTACTTAACCACTGTACAAGTTTTACTGTACAGTTTCCTCTGTTACGACTCGCCTGCATTGCAGGGTTATTTACCATAAGCAAACCGCACACAGTGGCATTTTACTGTCAGATTTCTTATTCACTAGCACCAACTTTAATATTAATATACCCAGTGTTATATTGCAGCTTGTTGAAAAAGCTTTAAAAGTATGACCACTTACTGTGCCTCATCTTAAGTCCCCAGACCAAACTGCACTTGAAAGACAAGGGCACACCTTTGAGGACAGTGGGGGAGGAGGGAGGGAGGCCCTCCTCTGTGAAAAACCTTCAGTTATATAAGGATGTGCAGTGAGTGCCAATACATCTTTGTTAGTCTAGTAAACACTTCATATATAATTTGACATTATACAAACCTGAAGGCTGTGCCAGTGTTACCTGAACAAAAGCATATTGACCCTGTGAGCGTGAGGAGCGTTAATGACCAACAGGTAGGTGGCTGGTCTGGCCTGAATCATTATGAGGCTGCGCTCGCCGGGATTGGCCGGCTGATGCTGATAGGAGCAGACAGGGTGCGATGTGCCGGGGAGCTCTGGGGTTTCTGTGTTTCTTCCATGAATGAACCCCCGAGTTTCAGTGAGTGTAAGAAGAGAAATAACATCTGCTTCACCAGTTCTGAAGACACAGACGCTCGAAATGCTCCGCTCTCATCCAGCAAGTGACATACAATAGCAGCGCATCAATGTGACTATGTGAGCTGTGGCGTTTTCAAATGGTACGAACCAACAGGCTCGAGGTGTGGGAACTTTTTTAAAGAAGAAATGTGACAATGTGGCTGTAAGGGGTCTATATATAAACACTTTCTCCCACTATAGCACGAATAAGTGAAAAAAAGTTTAAATGCTTGAGTTTTGAATTGAAATCTAATTGCGTTGCCAGATGTGCACCTGCAGCAGATCAGGGTTAAATCTTAAAATACTGCTACTGTTAATATAATTTATAGATACATTTATGTCTTCTCCCTACGCTTGCATAAATCTCAGTTACGTAACTTGAAAATGAACGTGTCTTTGTCAGTACACACAGACAGTGGTGTTAAATATAAAGAGCTGCTTCTTCCTCTATTATATAAAGATGAGGGAATATGCGAATCAAAGCAAAGGCAGCGATATGCCGTCAAATCTGTAATAAAAAAAATAGATAAAAACATTGCAACATCCGCTTCCGATGATTTTGGTGAGTGCTGTGTATCCTGATTTTGCTCCCATTCATTTTCACCCAGGAGCTGCTTATCGCTCTTGGAAGGCCAGTGTGAGTCTAGTAACATGTTTATTTAATAATTGAATTCATTTGTATTTTTTACACTTTGCCGACCTTTTGGTAGATTGGAGCATTGGAAGTTCTTTTTGAAAGTCAAGACCGAAGAAAACTTTTTGAATGAATGTTTTTGGAGAACCATAAGCGGAGAGGCCAGCGCTGGTAATATGAGTTTCTAATAAGAGTGTAGGTATGATTTGCTTGTACAGTATCTCCTGGTCCAGAACTCCAGCTGTGTTTGATCGCATAGACTGAGACCACTTGGGGATTTTTTCATTAGAAGGTAGGAGGTAGATGACATTCAATTTTTCCAGGATTAAAGCAATACCTGGGTACTTTACTAGTACAGGTACATTATTCAGGTACCTACACTGCATTAATCGTTAGCTACAACCTTAAATCAGAATAATATTGTTATAAATTCCATAAATAAAATAAATAAATAAATAAAT
>KN479928.1:0-17792 GCA_000787095.1 Periophthalmodon schlosseri
AGTTTGTAAATATATATTTATTTTGCCATATTTATACCACTTGTTTTGACTATATTTTATATACAAATATACATTTTATATTGTGTTTTGATATGCTATATTAATATACACAAATAATAGAGCAGGTGTGCAGATAAAGATTCTTCTAAGTACAAGCTTTCAGTAGAGCCCTCATTGATGTCTGTGGGTTGAAGCATTCAAAAGTTATTGCATTTTTTCTAAACGTTCTCCAAACGGCGAGGATGAAAAAAATATTTTTTTATGTGTGTTCCAAAGTGTATAAATGCTTACCAGACATACTTACAGTGATTCTGAAACCTGTGGGTAAAACTATAGGGTGTTACCTTTACAAAGACCCCAGACTTGTGTATATACTACTGAGGGTTCAATAATGGTTATCATTTTAATTTGGAGAGGTCAGAACAAAGGCAATTTCACCAAAATGACCCGGAATGGTAAGTATAGCATCGTCTGCTTCTCCAAACAGGGGTCGCTGCGGTGGGGACAGGATGTGCAGAGTATGGGGCCCTTCTGGGTCACAGGACAGACCACCAAAGCCAAGCTGCTCTGGTGTAGTTTAGGTGCTTAACATCTCTATGTCAATAATTACAACAAATACAAACCCATCAGCACTGGCCGAAAGAACTTCTGTGCTCCTTTGTCCTGTTGTTGGGTATACGTTTACATTAGTCCCACACACCATATACATATATATCATATAGTGTTTGCTATATTGTTATAATCTATGACACTCGTGGATTATTATGTTATAATTTGCAATATTCGTCCAAAACATCTTAATAAAAAAAACAAGTCCGCTGATAACACTAGCAAGTAGCAATTTTTTTTTTCATTTGTACCAAAATGACTATGTAACGCTGCCGAATCTTACGCGTATCATCGATTAAGAAAATGAAATTGAAGAACGAAGTACAGAGCAGTGGGCGTATGTTGGTGAAAACAGGGATTGATCAGCAACATGACGTCTTGAAAATAAGCGATTAAATGTTGCTCAAACACGCACGAATCACTCCAAAACAACTTCGAGAGGGTAAATGAGAAGGAGAAACAATTATAACAGGGTTAAAAGCTCTGAAAAGTTGATTTTACATAATAGGTTTGCTTCAAAGCGACAGTATGTAACCTTTTTACCAAAAACGGACTTAAAGCATGTTTTTTTCATTCTGGATGCTGGATATTGCATTGAAAAACATGCATCCTTACTGTGAGCAGGCTTGCCTTTCCACAAACCTGACTCTTTCTAGGCCTGGAAGAGAGCCTCCTCCTGCTTGTTTCCATGGAAATATTATTCCTTTGGCTATAATCTTCCACAGTATGACATAAAATAAAAATCTCCATGGAGAATGTACCAACCACTTTACCACTTTAAGTAAAAAAAAAAAAGATTCTTATTAGAGACACTGGGGATAGGGTAAGTGAAATGTCTTGCTCAAGAACACAATGACACTGCCTACATATCATCTTTAAAGGTCCACTACGCCACCAGCTTGTCTTCATAAAGATGTTATTGCTTTGCATGAATTGTTCTACATTATGGTATTAAAATGTCTATCTCAGAATCAAAATAAGTCTTACTGCCGTTGTCAGTGAGCAACTCTGACCTCAAACTTTGTCTAGTGGAGTCACCTGCTTGTTTCCATGGAAATAGATAAGTTTAATGCCATACTGTAGAACATTCCAGGCTAAGTATCAGGGAGCAGTGGCACAGCTTTACAACTATTTGAGTTTATGTGTTTGGGTTTTTGCTTTTGGGTATCCATCGTTTTAATTTTTACGTCGTCATTTTTTAATGTTTTGTAAAAATGTTATTAAAAATTCCATAAAATTGTACTTTTTTTGCT
The DNA here is from genome assembly GCA_000787095.1 of Periophthalmodon schlosseri. NCBI lineage: Eukaryota > Metazoa > Chordata > Actinopteri > Gobiiformes > Gobiidae > Periophthalmodon > Periophthalmodon schlosseri. The sequence continues at coordinate 1,863 of KN479928.1, forward strand.
AACGTCATTCACAATCTAAACTCACACATCCCCTCCATCACATTAATGGCACCTCACGTCTCCCTTTACATAGACTATACTGCTTCACAAACACCGCTAGCGCAAAGACCGCGGCTACCTCCACAAAACAAAGAAATCGTCCGTAAACCTGGCCTTTCTGTGCCTTTTGGTGGTAAACGTCCCAGTAAAAGTTCCCCTCGCTCACATATACAACCAAGTATACAACCTGTGGACCGACCTCGGCTGCAGTTTTGCACAAAGCCCTGCAATACAACGCTAGTTAATGTTTACCCAGAAAATATGTAATTGCAGACTTCCCCCTAATAAACTGTTCCAGAATGCGAGGCTCAGTCCTTCTCCGACTGTGTGATTATGTGCACGCTCTGGGCCTCCTCTTCCTCTCCCAGACTTAGCACATGTAAACACAGCTATTTATGCGTCATGACGAAATCAACTTAGCATAAGCAACGGTCCAGGGGTTTTTAAAATCCAATTTGGAAGTTGGTTCTGCGTTACGCTATGTGGAGCCGCAAAACTTAGGCACTGTATCGGGTCTCAAAACATGAAGAACACTTCCGAGCATCCTAATTATTCACGGTGATGAGTTTATAAGTGTTTATAAGTCACTACTCGCAAAGACCAGAGCAGAGTTTTGGCATCACGGTAATACTAACAACAATTAGCATGCTAACAGCGCACCAGCATTACTTCCTGGTTCGAGGGGTATAAAAATGCTTCATAACTAGAGGCTTGTTTTGACTCAAAGTGCTGTTTTTCCAGTATATCTGTACTAGGCCAAGACAGACATTACAAAAGTGGGTACAGGGCTTTTAAAGAGCAAATGAAAGGTTTTCATGTTTATTAAATCAGAGCATGAGTGGTGGGATGGTACCTGTGGTCATTTTTTATCATAGTTTTACATCTGTTAAGTGGCAGTTTATGAAGAAATGTGGAAAAATTGTTTTCAAAAATAGGAAGGAAGCAATGAGTTCTAAAACATTATCCCATTATGTCATCAATGTAGAAATTCCATTCAAATTGCAGAGGTAAAAGAAAGAGAGTTTTTTGACAGTTTAAACATTCATTTAGCAAAAATAAAGGTGTAGTGAGGCATTATTTGTCAAATAATAACTAATGTGTAAATAAGATGAGCTTTGGCTGTTGTTTACAGTATGGTTGCTAGGTAACAGAACTGGAATTACCTACTGTATATGTATGTCAGTTTTGCAGCCCATTTCGTACCAGGAAGTTAAATTAAAATAAATAAAACGTCACCAAAATTACTGAAATGGGGTAAATTATATCATGTTATAATGTTATGTTATAATTATAATCATGTTAACCAGGTTTTAATGAAAAGTGTGGTTTAATTTATCATATTCACATTAATCAAGAGTGGTGATATATGTGGCAGTGAAGGATGATTTAACTGCAGATGACTAAGTCGAACTTGATCCTATATGTATTTATTTTTTAAGAAACCTTTTAAATATACAGTAATAATATTCTTTGCTGTCTGCATTTTGGCTGGGGCAAGTAGATGACAGCACCTGTTGATCCGTTTCCAGACGCTGGTACATCTCCAGGCATTGGTCAGAAGCACCTTGCCGGACTTAGCCTGGACACAATGCAAACCAGGAACACACGCGTACAAAAGTAGGCTACGGCAATCCAACTGACAATGAAAAAAAAGTAGTACGAGTTATATTACATAAGTTATAGATGTGATTGTGACTGGACTTATTAGGCCAACGCTGTCATCTCACCGGTGAATGGAATCTAATCTGGCTGATAAATGATATAAGTAAGCACATATTGTGAACTTTGCCCTGTGTCTAACCAACAGCTGCGGAGCTGGAGCCAACTCTGTGAATATGCATCACTTCCTCATCGCATTCCTCTGTGTGATAAACAAGCCGTGCATTTTCCCCCATACACTTTTATGGCTCTGCGCACTCATCGATCAGCCTGACAGTGTAGCCCAATCATGGTGAATGCTAAAAACAGTTCTGCTGCTAATGAAGCGATGAACAAACCTTATTTGGAATGTGGGGTTTTGAAACGTCTCTGCTTATTTTCAGAGTCAGAATTACTTTCATTATTTTCTTGTGCAAGTTAAAAAGTTAGGGTTTGGTATAAACGTCTCAGTGTAAAAGTGCTTAATGTAAGGGCGTGTTGTCTTGTAATAAAAACATGAAATAAAACCTGTTCAGACTTCCCATGATGCACCTGAACGCGCACGGAAGGTCGACTGGAGGAGGTCTGCATCAGGATGGTAGAACTCAACTGGATATAGGTTTTACTTTATAGATATACTGTAGGTATTGACTATATATATATTTGATATAGGCATAATCCAGTATGGGCCGGGTTGTGGGGGCAGCAGTCTAAGCAGGGACTCCCAGACTTCCCTCACCCCAGACACTTCCTCCAGCTGAAGTATATGCCTTTATACTCTTGTACTGAATCAGTAAATAAAGTTGACCAATCAAATAGATAGAGTGAAGTTTACCTAGTGACACATAGCGACGGGAAAGGTTGCATCACAAAAACATCTGCAAAGAAAATCTGTACTGAACCGTGATAGACAAAAACATGCAAAATCCCAAGTTACTCATGATAACTTCAGTGGTCAGGAGTCAAGTGAACATTTTAAATTGCATTTTTTTTAGGCTAATGCTTATTGATTGTCCACTGCCTGATCTTGAAGTATTTATGAATTTTAGCGCAACTCAGCAAGAGCACCACAGTGATATGATTGGAAGAAGTAGTGACGCTGCTCCTTCATGTCGAGAGGAGCCAGCTGAGGTGACTCGGGCATCTGTGCAGGATGCCTCCTGGACGCCTCTCTAGGGAGGTGTTCTGGGCATGTCCCCCCCGGGAGGAGGCCCCGGGGAAGACCCAGGACACGCTGTAGGGACTATGTCTCTCGGCTGGCCTGGGAACGCCTTGGGGTCCCACCGGAGGAGCTGGAGGACGTGTCTGGGGTGAGGGAAGTCTGGGAGTCCCTGCTTAGACCGCTGCCCCCGTGACCCGGCCCCGGATAAGCGGAAGAAAATGGATGGATGGTAGTGACGCCAACAGTAAGCTAGCAGTTTGCTGTTGTGCACAGAAAGAGTTGAAATTGTATTAAAGGGCCCATATTATGTCATAATGTTGTTTCCTCATCAAAAACATACCTGGAGCTGTGTTTTGTTTCATTCACACATGTTTAATACAAACCCTTCATATTTAGGCTGGGTTCTTCTCTCAAACTGAAAACACTCTGTTCCACCTTGTGATGTCATGTTGTAACATATGAAGCGCTCCACTGTGTTTTTAAACTCCATACACGTTCACTTGAATCATTTAGATAATTTCAGCCATCTCTACTGAACAAAAGGTAAAACGTAGCTGTTAACTTGAAAACTACCACTACATGACATCACACTCAAGTATGTGTGAATGAAACAAAAACACAACTCCAGACTGTTAACTTAAAACTACCACTACATGACATCACACTCAAGTATGTGTGAATGAAAGAAAAACACAACTCCAGATATGTTTTTGAGGAGGTAACAGCATTTTAACACGGCTTAAAGCTCACAGGAGTCCATTTGTGTCATACGGGGCCTTAAATTAAGTGTTCATCCCAGCACCCGTGTCAGAATGTTAATATCCAGGTCAGATAAAACTATCACTCCATTTCCGGCCGCAGCTGTAATTTCCCCAAGTAATGCTGGACGTCCCGTTGGGGCTGAGGTTGGCTGGGTACACCGCCCGAAACATGTCTTTAAAAGCGCATTTAGGACGGAATTATTTTATACCGGATTATTTTTACATTCTGACGTGGTCTTTTTTGCCCGTTTGGTGCTCGAAACGAACCCAGCTCCTTAATTTTCCTCCTCGCGTTGGTTTCTGCTCTGCTTTTACGGTAATGGGAGCGGGCATCGACCTCAAAGTCTGCTCACTTCAATATATAGACACAAAATGACCTCAGTGCGGAGACACTAGTAAACAGTTGCAGTAGGAAGAAGTAATTTAAGAGTCACTGGTACATAAAGACATGGTGATTGGTTAAATTATGATGGAACTTTAAATATGTCATTGACAGATCTGTAGACTCAAGATTTATACTTTAGTCTCATGGTCAAACATTCGGGAATCTGGAACAAAATATGTGATTTGGACGGGGTAAATGGTGACGTTTTTATTTTATAGCATTTTTCTACCTTCAAGGCTCTTTACATCAAGGAGCCACTCACCTATTCACACACCAGTGTACACAGACACTGATTCAAATGGGATTTGAACCTCCAACCTTGGGATCAGTGGACAAACACTCTACCAACTGAGCTACTGTCGGGGTAAATGACATTTATTTTGGTCAGTCTACACTTTATCTTTTGCTATATTAGATTAGTCAAACATTTGCTCTCAAGATAGTTTTAAAAAAATGAATAAACTGTGCGTTTGCCTCTTCTAACTAACGTCTTTAGTGGAGGGTCTGCCACCTGCTTGTCTCCATGGACACCACCGGGCCAAGTTACAGATCAGGTCTGGGCAGAGGTGAGACAAGACAGCAATGCATGTTTTTGAAATACTTTTAGATATAAAAACACATGTAAATGAATAAAGGTAATGTCATAACCACAGAGACAACCAGATGGCAGACCCATCACCAGAAAAATGACACAGTGAACCTTTAATAGTTTACCTATTGATACTGAGAAGTATTATTTCCTGTGATAAAGAAGCTATCTATGGGTTTCAGAAAGATGAGAGCATTAAGACAGCTGTGGTACATCCAGAACGCTGCTGCTCGGGTCCTGACTAGAACCAGGAAGCACGAGCACATAAGTCCTGTGCTCAGGTCTCTGGCTCCTGTGGCTCAGAGAATAGACTTTAAACGGCTCTGCTTGTTACAAGTCTCTCCATGGCCCAACACCAAAGTACATCTCCAACATGTTAGTGCCATATGAACCATCTCACACTCTGAGGACTTCAGGGAGTCAACACTCGACATGGGGAATCAGCGTTTCAGTTTTATGGAGCTAAAATCCAAAAAAGTGTTTCTGAAGATGTGAGACAGGCCTCTACTTTGACAATGTTTAAACGGTTCTGTTTAGCTGCGCATATGACTGAAAGGTTTTTATTCTGCACTCTTCTCTTTTATTGCAAATTTTACGATAATTATTTATGTTCTGATTCGTTTGTATTGTGTGAGAGAGAGAGCAGAAGTAGCTGAGTGGTGAAGATCGAGTCAATTGAACTTTGTAATCCTCGTGTTCACCTACTGAGACATTTATACACAAACAAATGGATTATCACTAAAGCAATATTTCTAATATCTAACAAACACAGAGGGGGGCGGACCAGTTTTCCTGCCCCGGCCTCACTGTGGGAAAAAGGGGGCTCGACACATGCTGGCATCCCATGGACCAGTGAGAAAGAGTGGATGTGGAGGAGGAGGAGGAGGCTGTCTTCTTTTCTACTCTTTTCTCTCCCCCTTTCCCTCTAAGCTCCGCCCCTTCCGTGAGCGGGGAGGCGGTCACCCCGTGTGTGCGCGTATTCGTGTGTGTTTAAGGCGGAATTTATTGAATCCGAGTGGAACCTCTCATAATGCCACCCTCCCCTCCTCTTCCCCCCTGCACCCCAGTCCCTTCTCCTCCTCCTCCACCTCCTCCTCCTCCTCCTTCCTGATGCTTTCTCCCGGGACAAAGAATGCCCTAAATGCCCGGCGTCTCCAGCAGTGTCAAATAACTAAAGGAAGGAGAGGAAGGTGGGGGGGAGAGGGGGATGAACGGAAGCAAAGGAGGAGGAAGACATGGCGGAGGTCTAAGGTGCCATTTGTCAAAGTGATGGGGTTAGATAACACTGAACTGGTGACTTCAGTGGGCAGTGTGTTACTTTTAGAATGGACCAAAACCTGTGGGAGTAACCGGCTCATGTACTTTTATTGTGGAAGTTACATTACATCATACGCTACAATATTAATTAACATTACAAACGGAATTTGTTCATTTTAAACAGTTTGCAGTGGTCCATATTTATTCCTCACCTAATTATCCGCTGCGATGAGTTTCTAAGCGCTTCTCACAACTTTCAGAGATCAGAGAGGAGTTTGCAGCTAACAACAACTAGCATGCTGATTACGCACTTCCTGATTCTCAAGAAAACGCTTTATAATCACATTCAGACAGTACACAGCGAAATTATTTTGACCTCAAGAGCTGTTTATACAATATATCTGTACTGGGAGAAAACACATTTTGCTCAAATATAGTGCTGGCCCTTTAAAGACGCACTGTGTAACTTTTCAGGTGGAGAGTTCGCCTCTATGGAGATTATGGATTTGTCCGGAAGGTTCCACAGTATGGCATCGAGCTTATATATCTTGCATATATTATTAGTGTGTCTACATCTCCAAAGCTCAAAATGCTGTGTTCCACCTTGTGATGTCATGAAGTGGTAGTTTTCAAGTTAGCAACCACCTTTTACATTTAGTTCAGTAGAGATTGGCAATTCCACGTCTGAAATCATCCAAATGATTCTAGTGAAGGTGTGTGGAGTTTAAAAACACTCCTTGTATTATCACATGACATCACAAGGTGGACCGAGTGTTTTCTGTTTGGGAGAAGAACTCAGTCTAAATATGCAGGGTCTGTGCGTTAAACGTGTGTGAACGAAACCAAACAAAACTCCGGGTATGTTTTTGATGAGAAAACAACATTATAACGTAGATCAGAAAGTAGCGCAATATGGGCCCTTTAACACAGAGATCCACAGGCCAGATGTGTGAAGTGTCTTGCTCGAGGACTCAATCTCAATATGCCAAACTACCGACCTGAGACACTTTTGGTATTAGTACCAGAGGTCATTGGATTAGGGTTGTTTGTACATTGTAACTCCAGCAAGATGTGGTAATGTAAATATCTTTTCATGAGCACTAGAAGACGTTGCACAAGTATCTCATTTGAAAGTTGCTCCACAGTTGTTTGGATCTGTGCTGTGTAAACTGTCCAGTTCCACTCTGTTCTCATTATAATTGATGATGATTTGATTTCAGATGAACTGCAATAACAAGCAAGTGTTTAAAGTGTTTACTGACAAAATGTATTTCACAAAACATGATTTAGACTTAGCAAGACGTTTTTGAGTTTGATTTTTTGAACCGAACCTTCAAAAAACATAAACAGCAGGACAACCGTTCGGTCCCTGGATGCTGCGCCTGACAACACGGAAAGATGTGTTAAATACAGTAAAAGTAGCAAAGTACTGTACCTAGAATTTTAAGTATCTGTACTTTACTTAAGTAGATTTTACAGTGGATATTTTTTACTTCACTACATTTGAGAGCAGGTGTCTGTACTTTCTACTCCACTACATTTTCGAACTGGACTGAAAAGTTAAAAGTACTTTTCATATGATTTGAGGGGTTATTTTTACCATGTTCGTGGTAACATCCTGACAAAGTTTTCGAGTTCAAGCTTCGGCTTTGAGCAAACAAAAATAAATACAGAAAAGTCATAAGAAAAATTACTAAATTGATTCGTATTGCAACTGTTGACCAAAATATGTATCATTTTTTATCAATATCACTACATTTAACACTTAAATGAACAACACTTGTGTGAAATACTTTTACTTTTTTACTCTTAAAGTACATTTTAAAACAGCTACTTAAATACCATGTGAAACTTTACTTAAGTAACTTTTTGCCTGTCTGTAGCTGTACTTTTACTTAAGTAACAAAACTGAGTACTTCATGTACTTCAACAAATTCCTAACAGTTGTAATAAAAGGTACGATATATATTTAAATCATGTATGTCTGACTAATCCTGCAAATTCAGTTACTTCACTTCTCAAAAACTCAAAACGCTCTGTCCCACTCTCTGATGTCATGAAGTGATTAGGAAGTCCATACACCTTCACATACTTTACCAAGCATGTTATATGGCGCCGCTACTGTTTTAAGCCTGACTTAAACTGTTTCGTGCACTGTGCTTGTAAAAATACACCAAAAAAAAATGTCTGTCCGCATGTACTTGTAAAGCGTTTTATTGTCCAATGATCTGGAAGTGTGCGGTTAGCATGCTAGTTATCGATAGCATTACCGTCGCTGCAAAACTCCGCTTTGGTCTCCGCATAAGGTAAGTGAGGAATAACTTTGAACCACCGCAAACCGTTTAAAATGAACTAGTTCTGTTTTTCATTTGAGTTTGAGTTTATAATTAGTCTTAATTATTAGCTCTGTTGCACCTTGTGATGTCATGAAGCGGTAGTCTTCAAGTTAACAGCTTATCTTTAGTTCAGTAGAGATTAGCAATTCCAGGGCTGAAATCATCCAAATGATTTTAGTGAAGGTGTATGGGGTTTAAAAACGCAGTGGAGCACTTCCTGTATTATCACATGACATCACAAGGTGGAACAGAGTGTTTTCAGTTTGAAAGAACTCAGCCTAAATGTGCAGGATTTGTGTGTTAAACATATGTGAATGAAAAAAACAAAACACAACTCCAGGTCTGTTTTTGATGAGGAAACATTATAACAGAGATCAGAAAATAGTGCAATATGAGCCCTTTAAGTTACAAAAGTTGCACATACGACATAACACGGTACTTTAACCATTACTTGTTCCTACATGTTACCAAAGCTCTACAGTGGTTTCCAAATGACGCCCTGTGAGATTTTGTATTCACATCTCCTAACTCCTCACACTGGATGTAATAAGCGACTGTGCTAATTGCTACAAACACAAGAGCGTAGCCTCACAACCACATGAAATCATCTGGTTCCAGAGGCCCTCCACGCAACATCCATCAAACTGTCACACTTAAGCCAGGCTCCTCCAAAGGTAGGAACAGGGAGCATGACTTCACCCCCAGAACACCCCATCAATATGTACGAGGTTATAATCGGATTCAGTGTAAACCCAACTACAACAAGAATCAGTATGTGCATTTATTTCAGGTTTATTCTACGTTTGACGGGCGGATAGTCATTACATTGTGGAGACTCGCTTTATTGGAACTTTTTGCTCAATCGGGACCGAAAAACAGGATCCCCATGAGGAGAAAGCAACATGGTTAAAATGTGAGTAAATTTAAATACAGGTTAATATTTAGATTAGCCAGATATGGTTGAGGTTAGAAAGAGAGAATGAATGTAAGTCAATGTAAAGTCCCCATAAACCATGGCAAACATGTATTGTGTGCGCCAACCTGAGTCCAAGACAGATTTTATTTATTTTTTTTTTCATTTTGGTTGCATTTACTGCACTTAAAAAACTTAAAACTTTGAAAAGTGGGCTTGCATCTCCACAAACCTATCTCTTATTTGGCCTTATTTGGAGGGCGTTGCTTGTTTCTATTGGAAATGCTGTTTTTTTGGGTATAATATTTGACATTATGTAAAAAAAACGAAAACAAAACGTATCTATCTCCAAAGAGAATGTTCCGAAGTATCGTTTTAACTTTCTGTTTCCATGGAATCATGCAGGGGATCTGCCACCTCCAGAAAGTTATATACTGCACCTATAAGTTTACCAATTAACATCAAGCTATTAGTAAACTGCACACAGCACTTCCACTGCTCCACCACCAGATGGTGTTGTGCAGATCTTCCACATTTGGTGCCATTTGGCTGGACCTGACCAGTGGCTTCCCAGCAGAGGTAGGATGAAAGACTTAGATAAACAAATGTATGTGAATGTATGAAACTAGCGTCTGAAAAGGGCTCCGTTTTTTCATTAAGGTTGTGGTTTGGTTTTGAAAGTTGCAAAAAAATGGAATGTTGGAGGAGATTTGGCCGGATAGAGCTACAACTTCTCGAAAATATGTCGAATTGCACAATCTGACCCATTATTTGGCATTAGTTTGGCAAGTTAAACTAAATGGGATCAAATAAAAATACCCCAAATATCAAACTGTGACGTGTTTCGAAATATTCCTAGTGGTGTATGTGTCATTTGTGATCAAGCTGCAAAACATGATATTGTTGCTCATAATAATGATAAAATGAAACCCTGAGTCCCTAACATAGCAACTGTTTAAACTACACACATTTCTGCATTTAAATATTTTGTTTCAAAGCTTGCTCTATTTGTCTAATGCCATCAAACATAATTGGAAGCAAGGCAGTGTTCCGCTCAAATCTAGTAAATTGCGTGCACATGCTTTCGATATTTCAAGGCCAAGAAAAGTTTAAATTTTCAGTAACTATTTGCAGTAACGAGAATCTAACCTCTGCTTGATCTATTTGTGCAAAATGTGTTTGCCCCAGTACAGACATATTGTATGAGCAGCTCTTGAGGTCAAAATAAGTCTGCGGTGAACTGTCTGCATCTCATTATAAAGCGATGTATTGTCCAGTAATCAGGAAGTGCAAGTTAGGATGCTAGTTGTTGTTTAGCTTTACCGTGAGGGCAAAACTCCACTCTGGCCTATGAAAGTTGTGAGAAGCTCTTATGAACTCATTGCTGGGAATAATCAGGAATAGCTTTCGACCTGTGTCTGAACTTAACTAGTTCTGTTTTTCACGTTTTTTAAGATGGTAAACGGTCACATTTTTATACGGCGCAATTTCAAAGTGCTTTACATCAAGGCCCAGGTGTCTCGCCCAAGGACACAACGACAGCATTCATCTGTGGGAGCTGGAATCGCACCGCCGACCCGAGAGTCAGTGAATCCGGAGATGTTTACGTCGAGAGCGGGATTCGAACCGCCGACCTCCGGGAACCGCCGAAACGCTCTACTAACTGAGCCACGGTCGCCCGTGAAGATCAGGTACAGCAGCGGCTTTACCCGACACAAGGTTCTGAATCCTAGTTATAAAAATAAAAAGTGAACGAGCAAAGAAAACTGGATGATATATCGTTTCGTCTGATATGAAAGAAGAGAGGGAAGGATTTGGTTTAAGCAGCAGCAGTAAAAGTGTGTGGAGCAGCAGAGCCCTGGAGTCTGTATTGTGAAATAATCAGGCTGCACTTTTTCGGCTCGTACTGACATGAGATATGATCTGCAGAGCGGAGAGGAAAAGCAGAGGCAACGCACGCCGCAAATGAACTGTGTGTGTGTGTGTGTGTGTGCAGGGGGGAAAGAGAGACAGAGGGAGAGATAGAGATTAGGAGAGAGGGAGAGAGAGAAAGTGGGGGTGATAGCAGGAGAGAAAGAGACAGACTAGGAGTGAGAGACAAAGAGAGGGGGAGAGAATGAGAGTTAGGACAGAGAGAGAGGGAGAGAGTGAGTGAGAAGGGGGAGATAGTAGAGCGTGAGAGAGAGGCTGTAGGAGACAGAGGAGAGTGAGAAAGAGAGGGAGAGAGAGGGAAACAGTAGGAGAGGGAGAGAGAGAGTGTAGAAGCTAGAGGGAGGGGATAACGAGAGAGGGAGAATTAGGGAGAAAAAGAGAGAAAGAGTGAGAGAGAGAGAGTGGGGGGAGACGGATATATGGAGGAGAGAGAGAGAGAAGGAAACAGTAGGAGAGGGAGAGAGAGAGTGTAGAAGCTAGAAAGAGGGGAGAGCGGGAGGGAGAGACCTAGGTAGGATAATGAGAGAGGGAGAATTAGGGAGAAAAAGAGAGAAAGAGTGAGAGAGAGAGAGTGGGGGGAGACGGATATATGGAGGAGAGAGAGAGAGAAGGAAACAGTAGGAGAGGGAGAGCAAGAGAATAAGTGAGAGACAGAGAGATAATGAGAGAGGGAGAATTAGGAAGAAAAAGAGAGACAGAGTGAGACAGAAGGAGATTAGGGGAGAGAGGGAGGAGAGAGAAAGAGAAGGAGAGACAGATATGGAGGAGGGATAGAGAGAACGTGGGAGTGGAAGAAGGAGAGAGAGAGACAGACTAGGAGTGAGAGATAAGGGGGGGAAGGGGGACTAAGAGAACAGCAGACAGTTAGGCAAGAGAAAGAGCGGGATGGAGAGAGTGAGATGAGGGAGATGGTAGAGAGATAGGGAGACTAGGAGACAGAGGGAGGGAGAGTGAAAGTGAGGGAAACAGTAAGAGAGCGAGAGAGAGAGAGTAGAAGTGAGAGACAGAGGGAGGGAGAGGTGGGAAGAGGAGGAATTAGGGAGAAAAAGAGAGGGAGAGACGGATCTGGAGGAGAGGGAGAGAGAATGTGGGGGTGAGAGACTGTTAGGCAAGAGAGAGAGAGGCAGGGAGAGAGTGACTGAGATGAAGGGACATAGAGCATGATGGAGAGTGAGGGGAAGACAGCAGAGAGAGTGAGAAAGAAAGAGGGAGAGAGAGAGAGAGAGGGAAACAGTAGGAGAGGTAAAGCGAGAGTAGAAGTAAGAGACACAGGAAGGGAGAGAGGAGGAGACCTAGGTGGGATAAAGAGAGAGGGAGAATTAGGGAGAAAAAGAGAAAGTAGGAGAGAGAAAGAGAGGGAGGGAGAGACAAGGGGACGGGGGAGAGAAAGAAGGGAGGGAGAGAGGGAGAGACACCAGAGAGAGAGGGAGAAAGAGAGGGAGGGAGAGTGAGAGAGAGGAAACAGTAGGAAAGAGAGAGAGGGAGACAGAGGGAGGAAGAGAGGGAGACCTAGGTGGGGTAATGAGAGAGGGAGAATTAGGGAGAAAAAGAGAGAAAGAGTGAGAGAGAGAAGTTGAGAGAGACAGACTAGGAATGAGAGACAAAGGGAAGGGGGAGAGAAAGAGAGAAAGTAAGAGCAGTAGACTGTTAGGCAAGGGAGAGAAAAAGAGGGAGAGAGTGAGTGAGATGGGGGAGATAGTACAGGGTGAGGGAGAGAGAGGACGACTGTAGAAGACAAAAGGAAAGAGAGGGGGAGACAGCAGAGAGAGAGTGAGAAATAGAAGGAGATAGAGACAGAGAGAGAGTGTGTGGAAGTGAGAAACAGAGGGAGGGAGAGTGGGAGGAAGAGACCCAGGTGGGCTCATGAGAGGAAGAATTAGGGAGAAAAAGAGAGAGAGAATGATTGAGAGAGAGAAAGAGAAGCACATTGCATGATCCAGTTCCCCATTCGTTTTTCCTCTGGATTCAGATCAGACTCAAATCAAGCCAATGCTACTTGTATCAAACACGCAACCAGATTAAATCAAATGGCTAGAACTTTGAACTGGCCCCTGGCAAAACTCCCACTCTTCTAATGTACAAGTTACTCTTTTGCTCCCCCAGATATTTGTTTTCTCTATTATATTTTTCCCCTGAATCATGAACAACACTTGATGAGAGAGATTGTTTAAATAAGTATTATGGCAGACATCTTGGCCCAATGCTGGTGCGGTGGGAGATTATATAGAGACTAAGGCATTTCTTAATTACGGTGTACACAGAATTCTATAGTTTTACTGCAGTCCCTGGCCCCCGTGCACAGCCCTCATTGTAAACAGGGTTGCACCTCTTGGTTATTGTTTTCACTGCTTTTATGAATGGGCCATGCAATCAGAGTTAACTATTGTTTTATTATGGGGGTAATTTATCAGTGTTCCAACAGTTAATGGTTTCCTTGCTTGTCTTGTAAAAACGTGCAGCTCCTAATGAAGTTTGAGCAAAAGTGGTGCTACCTGATCACATAAGCCATACTCTATTACCATACAAATGAGCTGTGAAGAGCTCTGTAAACTCTTATTTAACAGCTTTTACGGACCCCTCATGAACACGAGGAATAACAATGACTCAGACTTATTTGTTGTAAGTGCAGCAGGGTTAAAGAGGGTTGGCATCCATTGGCTTAGACTGGCCTGGTTTGGCCTGGTTTGGCCTGGTTTGGCGTGTGAGCGGTGGAGCAGAGCGGAGTGGAGCAGAGCACAGTAGCACCTTTGCCTGTTGCCCGGTGCCTGTCAGCAGCTACATTAAGCCATTACACAAAAGGACTGAGCCCCCACACCGGCCCACCCCACACATCCGCTCAGGGATACATACCATAATTACACCCCACTTCATACTCATCTCCCCTGGCAACAGCAATCATACAGCCCACATAGCTGGGGCTAATTCATTACTCTGGTGGAGGGAAGTTGGCTGCTGTAATGACACCAATTGGCCTGACCTAAATGCTGTAATAGGACCTCTCAGTACACTGGCCAGGAAATGGCTGCAATTGAGGCTCTTCCACTTCCTAGCAACCCAGGCTCGGGCTACAATTTGAGAGGGGAAATGCTTTGCATTACCTGTGCCCCGCAGCCTGAAACACAGCCTAATGAAGGCCAAATTGTACGAATTAAGCCGACTTCAGTGGGGGAGGCAACAAACAGAAAAGTGGAAGCATGTGTGTCAAATGGGGTTTCTCGTTAATTCAGGGCAGTCTAAGAGGAAGATTAGAGCGACCGGAATCTGCCTGCTTCAGCAATCAGGAAGGACCAGAGGGGACCCAGACTGTGCACTGGACACACAGGGGACTGGTGGACTCTGGACTTTAAGTCCACACTGGCAAACGCACTTAAAGACTTAGACCTGAGGAGAGTTCTGAAGCTTTGAATGTCAGACGTCTATCTCCTAATCACATCTGGATAAGACCTGTATTACGAGAGTTTTCATTCCATTACAGATTGGTCTCCAGTATAAACACATGGAGAGCAGTGCTGTGTGAGGTCAGCTCAGAGGGCACCACCACAGGCTGTCTCCCTGGACACTGCAGACGTGAGGACGCAGCTCACTTCCTCGTCCAATATTTCACAGCAAACTGCCAAACTCAAGGTGCTGCGAGGCTGACCCGGGCAAGTTATATTACCCAATACTTTATGATGTGTTACATGGTGCTTTGGTGCCAGGTCAGGACTGGATAACAGAGGAGAACGTTTCATAAGTGAGAATTATAAAACATTCATTTCTTTGTATTAAAGGAACACTATGTAACTTTTCTGATGAACGATATGCCACCTGTTAGCTCCTGTCAGCATGGAGATGTTATTGATTTGCTTAGAATGTTCCACAGTTTGACATTTCACTAACCTATCTTCAAGAAGACAAACAAGTGAGGTGAAGAGGTCAAGAGGTCATATGTAATTTAATTTGTGCAAGATAGATATGTTTAATGTTGCAGACAGAGGCAAAAAAAAAAAATCCACAGAGACAAGCAGGTGGCGTATCCTGCACCGGAAAAGTAACATAGTACACCTTTAAATCTTGCTTCTCAAAAGTGGATTGCTGGATTCAAAAAGTTCCAAACAAGTTGACCAACCACTATCAACATAAACCAATTTCCCTAATCTCTTCACCTCCCTGTGAGTAAACTTTAAAGACACCAACAAAATGACTTCAACAAACATCCCAAAGCCCAGACTGGCCCCATTCTCTCTGTGGATCTCCTAGGTGCTCTCTGATTGGTTGGCGTACAATGAAAGCTCATCTGCTGGAAAGGTTACCTGCGGGATGAGGTATGGATCTGGCATCCGATTGGTGGAGAGATAATGCTGCCTGGATGGTCTTCAGACGAGGAGGTAGGAGCCAGGAGAGAGGAGCCAGAGGAGCGTTCCAGAGATGGGCTGGTGAGCAGATGCAGAAGGCAGAGTTCATTTTACTGACTGTGGTCCAGATGGAGGTCCACGGAGAAGTTCAAAAGGAGCTTTGGGTCAACCACTGTTAGCAATCAGACGCAATTATGGATGTCTGCAAAGTCATATGTGAAGATACGGAAGGTTAAGTTTGATAAGATGTGTGAAAATGAGAGATGGGTAGAGTAGCCAAAAATTGTACTCAAGTAAGAGTAACGTTACTTCAAAATAATATTACTCAAGGAATACAAAGTAGTGACCCACTCAAGTAAGAGTAAAAGTGTATTTTGGAAAACCACTGCACAAGTGAAAGTAACTGCCACGACATAACATCTGATTTATAATTTGAAGTGAATGTCATTTGAAGGACAACACATTAAATAGTTCACAGAATCTGGTATTTTCAAAGGATAAACAAAAACATTTGACAAACTAAATCATAGGAGAGGTGCAAGAAACACAAATGTTCAAATAATTTAAAAGTTTTTGTCACTTAA
>KN479928.1:17840-32394 GCA_000787095.1 Periophthalmodon schlosseri
TGAGCACCGTTACTTCAATAATTAATATACTTAAGCAGGAGTAAAAGTACGTGGCTACAAAAGTATTCTGAAAAGTACAATTTCTTTAAAAAGTTACTCAAGTAAATGTATTTGAGTAAATGTAACTGAGTACTATCCACCTTTAGCAAAATTATATAAAGGACAAGCGCAGTGTTTGGGTGTCACAGTAAAGCTGACAACAACTAGCATGCTAACTGCACAACAGCACTACGTCATGGTTTGCAGAGATAAACACACTTTAAAATTCGACGCAGACAGCAGACAACGGCGTCAGTTTGATTCTGAAGAGCTGCTTTTGCAATATATCTGTACAGGGGCAAGACAAATTTTTATTTTATTACATGAAAAAATCTGACACGGCCCCTTTAAGTATAGGGCCCATCTGTAAGGTTTTACTTTATAGATAGCCTATCCAAATGTGTGTTAAATTATCCTCCAAAAAATATAGATATCTTAAAGTTCACAGTCTAACCTCTGAGCATTTCACGGTGCCCTACAGAGACAAGGAAAAAATCTTCACTAAATTTCATTATTGGTGACCATTTTATTAATTGTGGGTCAAATGTCAGTTTTATACACTTTAAAATTTTATCTAGAGTGAGACACGTCTTACAAATAAAATGCAACAATCCGGAATGTTAATGTAAGTCCGAAATGTACCTGATTTTTAGTGTCAGAACTAGTTCATTTTAAACAGTTTGCAGTTGTCCAAAGTTATTCCTCTGCAGAGACCAGAGCTTTGTTGCCATCACAGTAAAGCTAACAACAACTAGCATCTGTGAACCTTTTATTAACTGTGGGTCAAATGTCAGTGGTGTCATACGGTTTTAAAGTGGGACTAAACACCTAAACTCCGCCCACACCACATTTCAAATAGAGCTGGTAAACTGGACAGTACCTGGGGGACTAAAGAAGAGAGTGGGGGGAGGGGGGACTAGAGTTATAAGGAACAGTGTGATTTGTTTAGCAAACAGGTTCCCCTACTTCCAACTCCGCCCCTGCAGTCAGGTGTTTGGAATCAGAAACACCTGGCTCTAATCAGGGCAGTCTTGCGTGATGTCACCAAGTACTTGAAATTGTAGAGGCCACTGGAGCCAGCACTCAGTTTTAGATGGTGGAACACTAGATAATGCTTTTAAAACACCGCACACACAGTTAAGTAGCAAAAAAGTTGATTCAGCGTTTTGTTCCACTTTAAATTTTATCTAATGTGAGAGACATCTTTAAAATTTTCTCATTACTTAAAGGGCCCATATTACACTATTTTCTGATCTAAGTTAAAAGGTAGGTAAAAGGTAGCTGTTAACTTGAAAACGTCAACTACATGACATCAGAAGGTGGAAAAGAGCATTTTGAGCTTTGGAAATGTAGGCAGACTAATTATAAAGTGTTAGTCAAACATGTGTGAATGAAACAAAGCACAGCTCCAGGTATGTTTTAGAAGAGGCAACTACATTATAACATGGATAAAAGCTAGTAAACGTCAATTTTATGTAATACGGGACCTTTAAACGACACGACCGCTCATGCGTGTGTCCCGTGTGCAGGTGGATCGGCGCTTGGCCCTCTTGAGAAATGGGTCAGCACGGAGCAGTCACTTTTGGCTGCTTCAAGTCACGTCCCGCAAACAATGGCACTTCACGGGGAGAGCCTCGTCTTCCTTCCTGCCCTGCTTCCTGTCCATCGTTCTGCCTGACTTGGCAAACTCAATGTGTCCCGCCCCCCTCCACCACCCCGCTCCCCTGTCCTGTCACCCATGCACTCCCAGCCGACCGCCCTCCGCTCTCTCTCTGTTCTGAGTAACACAGCCGATGCTGCGTTTCTCGCTTCTTTATAGCAAGTTTGGACTTTTACGAATGATAGAGGTGATTTTTATTCCACACTTACCTTACGTTCCAAGCATCCTAATTATTCACCTCGATGAGTTTATAGGCACTTTTCACAACTTTTAGAGCCAGAGTGGAGTTTTGCCATGATGGTAAAACGGTAAATATACAAAATATCTGTACTGGGGGAAGTACAGGTGCGTTATTGATGTAAAACATGCTATTTTATGTACAATTATATCTAGCTGGTTAGACGCTTTACTGTATTTGAACTCATTTAATGACAAGAAAGTCTAATCTAATCACCGGTGACACACAAAACTTTTTCCGGCTTATTTCAGTGGGACTGGAGTCACTTGTTTTGGATTTTTTTCAAGGCCTTGGTCACTTCTTGTTCTCTGAAAACCTGGCAACCCCGAGGATGACATGAAAAAAGAAGACATGATAAACGAAGACTGGAAGTTGAACATGCCAAGGCAACGGGAGAGCTTCTTTGACATGTAGATGCAGGTGGTGCTGGGGTGTGAAGTCCCTCAATGCAAGTTTTGGCACCTACAGTGTACTCAACTTTTAACCCCGCCCACCACCTCCAGCCCCTTTCTCATGCGGCCCGTTGGGAGCAGATTGATGATAGCGCTACACTTCCTCTGCAGGGAGCGCGACCTTTGCCTGAATAATGGCCGACTGTTGATTAGCTTGTGTCATTAGCATTCAGCGCCGCTCAGCTTCTTTCTGCACTATTTCCAGTCTGCTACATGACAAATTGCTAAACCATGAATGTGAAAATTAGCCACACAAAAGCAGTCTGGGACATTTCCTGCACATGCTTTTATTTATTCAAGTTTTCTGAGTTTAAAGAGCGGACTAAGTTTAATTGTAAGTGTGTATGGACTATATTACTTGCTAAGTTATTAAAGTAGCTAAATATACAAACAGACAAGTCTAAACAAGCTAATAAACTGAGGTTAGCATTATGACAGAGCTGTGGAAGTGTTAAAAATGCTAATGCTAAACTAGCCTAATTTGGCTTTTTATTTGAAATTTGCAACTCAATACCAACTTAATAAACTACTTTCTTCAGTAGGTGATTATGGTAACAATTATTATGCAAATAATATTGAAACTGTCCATAATTTGTTGATGTAGCCTATTTTATGATTTTTACTTTTTACAGATCTTGTTCATTTTAAACTGTTTGCAGTGGTCCAAAGTTATTCCTCATTTACCTCATTCATTCTGAGCATCTTAATTATTCACCGCAATGAGTTTATAAGCGCTGAGACCAGAGCAGAGATTTGGCATCACTGTACTGCTGACAACTACCATGCTAAAACGCACTTCCTGATTATAAAACACTTCATAATTGATAAAAGATATATTTTGACATTAAGAGCTGCTTATACAATACATCTGTAGACCTACTGGGGCAAGACAAACTTTGCTCAAATACATGGGATACATCAGGTATAGGGTCTTTAAATTCCATGTGTCGCAGAACATGAATAGGCTATAACTGTGATGGTCTGAAAGGACAGATTCCCCCTCTAAACCTCATAAAACAATGTATGAATGACCCTCTTTGTCACTTGCATTTGAAGTTTGTCAGCTCTGACTTGGCGCATGACCCGTGTTTTCTTGATGTTCTCCTATCGCGGCCGTAAACCCAGTCTTTATGGGGTGCACTTCCTGAGGATGTGAGATAGTCTTATCTGGATATATTTTGACCTCAAGAACTGCTTATACAATACATCTGTAGGGGCGAGACAAATTTTGCTCAAATACATGGGACACATTGGGTATAGGACCTTTAAATTCAATGTGTCGCAGAACAAGAGTAGGCTATAGCCTCATAAAACAATGTATGAATGACCTTCTGTGTTACTTGCATTTGAAGAAATAAAGTTTGTCAGCTCTGACTTGGCGCATGACCCGTGTTTTCTTGTTGTTTTCCTATCGCAGCCGTAAACCCAGTCTTTATGGGGTGCACTTCCTGAGGATGCGAGATACCTGCCTTACCTGGATATATTTTGACCTCCAGAGCTGCTTATATAATACATCCGTAGGCCTACTGGGGCAAGACAAATTTTGCTCAAATACAAGCGACACATTGGGTATAGGGCCTTTAAATTCCATGTGTCGAATAACTTGAATAGGCTATGGCTATGGTGGCCTAGAAGGGACACATTCCCCTATAACCCTCATGAAACAATGTATGAATGACCCTCTTTGTTCTCGCATTTGAAGAAATAAAGTTTGTCAGCTCTTACTTGGCGCATGACCCGTGTTGTTCGGTGTTCTCCTATCGCGGCTGTAAACCCAGTCTTTATGGGGTGCACTTCCTGAGGATGCGAGATAGTCTTATCTGTTTTATAGACCTATTGAGGTCAATACCAGATCACCATGTCTGGTACCGAGGCTGAGCAGCACAGCAACCTTTAGCATGAACAATTAGCGTTTCGCCTCTTCACTGCCTTTATTGCTGTTAAATGACATCCTTACAACTTTCTTATCTGCACTTTGGATCTGAGATAGGAGGAAAGTCATAAAGTCCAAAGAATAGCTATCGGAGTGAGGGGCTTCGTGGTTGGAGGACGCAGACTTGAGGGAGCACTTCCACATGACAAGGGCTAATTTATGGGTCTGTTTAGGCTCTGCTCTTCAGGATCTTCACCTGTGCCCAAAGTTCATCCATGAAAAGGCTTTTGTCAGGCACAATGTTCTCTGTCTGCCCCTCTGTCTCCACTATTGTCCCCCACTCTACCACTGTCTGCCCTGCACTTAACTAATGACTCTGTCTCCTGCAGTGGCCTGGGAGCATTTTATACATGTCACACATCAAGATTCACTCTGCATTAACTAGATGAACACGGATATGACATGATGGTTATGGTATCACAATGGCCTCCAGGGATTGCCTCCTGACTATCTCCTGACTATACGCATAAAGAGTGCATTCACACATCATGCTTACCCATTTTATTACATAAACAGACAAGGTTTGATTGAGTTCTAGTCCTGGTTTAGTCTTGGATTAGTCCAGGCAGTCCCAGTTTAGTCCCAATTTTTATGTGTAGGCTACGTTTTGCCAATGTCAATATATAAGAGGAAGGGTTATCAAAACATTGCGTAACTGATTTTAAAGGTGCACTCTTTTCTGATGGATGATTCACCACCTGCTCGTCTCCATGGAGATTTTGTTGCTTTGCCTGAAAAGTTCCATAGTATGGCATTAAACTTATCTCCATGGATAAAAGCGTAAAATCTGTGGTTAAATAAATGCAAGGCAAGTTTAATGCCATACTGTGAAACATTGCATGGAAAGCAATGACAACGCCAAAGGTGTTAAGCTACCAAAAATACTCTTGATATTGTTTGCCATTTATCACCACTTATGCTTAAAGGGCCCATATTATGCAATTTTCTGATCTATGTCATAATGTTGTTTCCTCATTAAAACAGACCTGGTGTTTTGTTTTGTTTCATTCACACATGTTTAACACACAAAGCTTGCATATTTAGGCTGAGTTCCTCTCTCAGACTGAAAACACTCTATTCCACCTTGTGATGTCATGTGGTAATACAGGAAGTGCTCCACTGTATTGGTAAACTCCATACACATTCACTAGATCATTTGGATAATTTCAACCCTGGAATTGCCAATCTCTGAACTAAACACAAAAGGTAGCTGTTAACTCGAAAATTTCGACCATTTCATGACATCACAAGGTGGAACAGAGCATTCTAAGCTTTGGAGATGTAGACACACTAATAATAAAGGGTTACTCAAACATGTGTTAATGAAAATACAACTCCAGGTATGTTTTTGAGACGATAACAACATGGCCTAAAACTCACAAGAGTCAATTTTGTGCAATATAGAACCTTTAACTAAAGAACAAGTCTATAATATTATGCAACGTCATGTATTAGTTTAGAAAAAACTTGGTAAATGCATATTGACATTCTAGAAATTATATCTTTAGAACACACCATTTAGGCTTGAAGGCCTCATCACAACTTTAAAGTACCCACAACAACTATGTCCAATTTTCACAATGCCACATGGAACCTTTAGTCCCTATTAATGCCGCCTTCGTTCCCTGGTAGTAAAGCTTCATTTTAATCATCTTCATCAGAGGGGTGAGTGCTGAGAACCTAGCGCACATGGGGGAAAACCAACGTGTTTCTTCTCTCTCTTTTAACTGTGTCCTCTTTTTAAAGTTGCACCTGTACCGTGTTGAGGCAGGGGAAGTGTGAGCGCTTGATGTGGCTGCTACGCCTCGGGAGGGGAAAGAATTAGAGGCCCTTTGTTGTCTCCTCTAGCTGCACCTCGTATACATTTTAAAGGGCTACGCTACACGAGCTACAGGCTAACTCACACAATATTGACCTTAGCGGAACATCGGTGATCTCCGCGTAAAGGTAAATTGAGCATTTGATTGTTGCCAAACGTGAATAAGCATGAGTTGTTGAGAGTCGTAAAGATGAGGTACTTCCAGACACATGGTTTCAGTTTTTTGCTAACTTCCTCCCCGGATTTTTCCAACTTTCCTTTTGTCAGGGAGAAGTGTTCCACGTTTGATTCGTCCTGAGTAATGGTGTGAGATTCACGGGGCGGCACAAGTTTCCTTTCAACTTCTAACACGACCTTCGCAGCTGGCTGTCTGTGGAGCAAAATGTGAACATGTGTGGGGCGAGCTATAGGCTAAAGCTAAGCATCACCGTCCAGATGTGTAGATGAACTGAAGTAAAATGTCATTGAAAATAGAGGATAGCCTCTACCGAAGCCAGTGTAACTTGTTAGCATAGCAAGACTTTAGCATAACTCAAGCCGGGATCATTAAATTCAGGAGTAAATTCTAAACGTATGTGCGTATGTGCGACTAATTTGGATATTTTGATTTTCAAGTGACCACTATTGAACCTGGCAACAAGTCCCCATGTTGAGAATAAAATGCTGTTCCTTGAGTTTTGACAGGTCTCTAAAACACATTTTTCACATTGTTTCCATAAAATGCAACATTTGAGAATTTATTACACAATTTATGTTTATTTTTTCAACTAATATTGTTCAGATAGTAAAAGAAAAATTCTGTCAACTGGACAAAAAGTTGTTGGAATGAAGACGTTTCGCTGCTCATCCAAGCTTCTTCTTCAGTTCTGGTCTGGTTAATATTGTTTAGAAAAAAAAATAAAACTAGTCAAGCAAGATCTAATTTTAAAGTTATGAAACTGTATTTAATCTATTCTTTAATTGTAAGAATTGCATTTTTATGAAATTGGAAGCAACTACACTATAAACTCTTCAAATAAACAACGCTAATTCTGATTCAACATGCTTTGCCAGTTAATGTTTGTACTACTGTCACTTTCATTTCACTGTGGGGGTCCCAAGTTGGTTGTATGGTAGATCTAACTTCACACAATATCGTGCTACTGTTGTACCTCTGGGCAAGACACCTAACAACCTACTTTGCCTTTCCCGTACTATAATAACCTATCTGATCATAATACAACTGGAGCTTTTGTACATACCTTTGCGCTGTACCTCTGTCCAACTCATCATCATCAGTCTATTGTGCATTTTCCAATACAGGGCCTGCACAGTAGTCTACAAAAACAGGTGGAGAGGAAAAACACTTAGGAAACTTCAGTCTGGGGAGGGACTTTTGGGAAGCATCGGAGCGTCGTAAGTATTCCACAGGCTGTGCGCAGAATTCCATAAGCGCACGGCGAGTATGGATACAGAACGGTAAGACGTCAGGCCCCACTGCTCCACACTGGAAGCTCGATGTGTGGCCTCAGAATGCTCAGACCTCCGCTCAGACTGGTGCGCTCCAACCAGGCAGCGGTGTGGAAAAGAATTTGTCTTACCGCTGCACTGAAAAAGTACTTAAAATTACTTGAAATTAGAATAATAATCTTGATTTGATTTTATGGAAGAAGACATATTCTGTTTTTGGGTGCCAAAACGGGAATTTTCAGAGAATGTGAGATTGAAGATTACTCAAACATGCATGAATCACTATAAATATAACTTTGCGTGACTACAGACAAGGAAAAATCATTATAACATGCTTAAAGGCCCTAAATGTAGCATAATATGTACCCTTTAAAGGCCCTGTACCTGATTTTTCCATGTACAAAATGTGTCTTGCTCCAGTACAGATGTATTGTATAAGCAGCTCTTGAGGTCAAAATAAATTCACTGTGTACTGTCTGCATCTAATTAGAAAGTGGATTATGCACGTTAGCATGCTAGTTGTTGTTAGCATTACAGTGACTGGTCTCGGAAAGTGCTGAAAAGTGCTAATAAACTCTTTGGGGTGAATAATTAGGATACTCTGGGGAATAACGATGGACCACTGCAAACCATTTAAAATTAACTAGTTCTGTTTTTCATGTTTTTAAAATGGTAAAAATCGGGTAGAGCGCCTTTACCATGCATCAGAGTAAAACAGAAATTTGGTTTTCCTCGCATGCATGTAAACGAAACAGTAACATATCAACTCCATCACTGTTGTCTCTACTCAAACCAAGATTAATATTGTGGATGTAAGTAATCTGTTTTTTCACATTTTCCTCCACACCACCAAACACTCGAATCAAATGCCAATCATGCCATGGCGACCGGTGTGTGGACTTTGATTGGCAGGGTCTTTTATTTTGAGGGGGCGGGCTCAGGCAGAGTCAAGCTGGGCCGTATTATAGAGGGACATAGTTAATAAGATCTACAGCGGGGAGAGAGGGTGTCCTTAAGGTGCAATTTCCCCTCTGCCATAATACCTCCATTGAAGGACCAGTAGATAGAATCGTACCACTCGCAGGGGCCGAAATTGAAATGTTAAGAACCAAGTGGTGTGGGAACAGAAGCAATCCAAAACTGCTTGAACTTGTACTAGGCAGGAGTTGTGGATTTGTGAAATGTCAGAACATCGTGTCACTTTAAAACAACTGTGAACTCACAACAAAGTAATTGATTAGATATTTTCAAGCAACCAACCATTTCGCAACCTAGCTACGGTTTATATCATCGAGGACAGATTTAACACTAGTATTACAATAGTGAGGATTTTTCAGATTTTGTGGAAATCATATTCCTACTAAAGTTTAGACAAATATGTTATGATTGTTAGTTTTTTGTTAACAAAGATGCTCCTGGACGACCGTTAACCAGTGATCTTCATGTGCCATCACAAAAATATTACATTTACATTACATTTAAGGTTGTTTTGGTTGTTATGTTATTGGATATGTTATTCCTTCGCCTGGAATGTTCCAAAGTGTGGCATTAACCTTTTCTAGCTTACATTTTTCAATCACGGGTGTTTTTATTTCTCAAAAAATATTGTGAGCGGGTGTTCCTCTCCGCAGATCTGGCCTGTAACTTGTAGCTGTAACTGAATGCCATGCTGTGGAACATTCAAGGCGAAGTAGTAACATCTTTACGAAGACAAGACAGTACTTATGCAAGTCGTTTTCATCAATATTCCGTCACTGGTATGGGTATTTTGTGAAATCATTACCTGAGCCAATAAGGTTGTGTATCGCACCCCTAGATGTTTCCATTGTGGTACATAGGATATACAGACACACACTGACCAATCCCCTGTCAATACTCCCCAGTGGTCACACTAAAGCCATAATCCATCTCACCTCTTTGTCCATCCACACCGGTTTCCTGACTTCTCTCCTTCTAACGAGTCGCTTTCACTTTTAATAAGCCTGGCTTTTACGCCCCACTGTAGTCCCCCTTCCCCCGTTCCCTCCTGCAAGAACAAACGTATTAAAAAAGAGGAGATGAAAAGCTGAAGATTCCGTGATCCGAGCCCTGTAATTCCTCAACACATTTTTGGAAGCCCGTGCTTGAGTGTAAGCCTAAAATCAACAACAGATAAGCTCTTTCTGTGTGTGCCACCTTTGATCCCGAGCCCCCCATTTGCGACCGATGTGGGGGTGGTCCGGGCCTTCCTGGATTTGGGACTGTGGACACCCAGCTGGAGCACTGCAGGAGAGCCTTGGGGGTGTCCACACGGGACCAGAGGGAGAGGGGCTCATTGGGTTACTGTAATAGGCATTAGTAAACAGGCCCTAATGTGATTATGCAAGGGTAACCGCATACAGGGCTGTCATTCAGAGGGATTGACGACAGTTATTTGGACAGCTGGGCTCTTAAAGACTGGATCTGTTTTAGAATGGATTTTAAAGAGAGAATATTGGAGGACGTGTCACATACAATAAAGCATTTCCAATAGTCTTAAAAGGCCTGTACCCAATTTCTTACCATGCAATTTGTCTCGCCCCAGAGGTCAAAATAAATCCGCCGCGTCCTGTCATTTTACTGTCCAATAAACAGGAAGTGTGCGTTAGCATGCCTATTGTTGATAGCTTTAACGTCATGGCTAAACTCCGTTCTGCCACCTGCTTGTTTCCAAATGTTATCGCTTTACCTGGAATGTTCAACGGTATGGCATTAAACGTATCCATCTTGCAGTTATTTAAGTATGTGTTTTTATAGCTAACACAAAAAAAAAACGCATTCTGTTAGCAGGGTCGGCTCTCCACAGATCTGACATGTAACTTGGTTTAGTTGCATCACCTGCTTGTCTCCATGGCGATGGCTACGTTTAATATCAAACAGTGGGAAATTCCCGGTAAAGCAATAGCATCTCCACTGAGACAAGCGTGTGGCGTACCCCAGACCAAGGCAAGGCAAGTTTATTTGTACTGCACAATTCGTACACAAATAAGTAATAAGTAATAAAAGTGTTTTACAGAATGAGAAAGACATTAAAATCACAATATAAACAATATAAATTTAATTAAAACCTTTCGGCCATATGCGCAGCTAAACACAACTGTTTTGAACCTGGATTTAAACATCAGAGTAGAGACCTGTCTCACATCTTCATGAAGCTGCATAAAACTGAAATGCTGATCCCCATGTTTAGTCCTGGCTCTGGACACCAGCAGCAGGTGTGAGATGGTTCATGTGGCACTAACATGTCAGAGATGTACTTTGCTGCTGGGCCATGGAGAGACTTGTAACAGGCGGAGCTGCTTTAAAGTCTATTCTCTGAGCCACAGGAGCCAGTGCAGAGACCTGAGGGACCTGAGCAACAGCATTCTGGATGTACTGCAGCCGTCTTACAGCTCATTTGGAGAGGCCAGTGAGAAAGTTTACACAGTGTACTTTTAAGCTACATGTTTATTTGAATACACAGTTGGATCTTTTGTACTGCTAAGCCTGTGCACTGCAACCATGTGCTCCACTCTTCTCTTGGTTTATTATCTCAAATCCAAATAACATTTTGTAACTTACAGGCCCTGTACCAGATTTTGACCAATGTATTTGAGAAAAATTCATCTTGCCCTACCACAGATATATTGTATAAGCAGCTCTTGAGGTCAAAAATAAGTTCACTGTGCACTGTTTGCATCTAATTAGAACACGTTTTAGTTAGAACGCATTTTATTGTCCGATAATCAGGAAGTGTGTGTTAGCATGCTAGTTGTTGTTAGCTTTGCAGTGATGGCAAAACTCCTCTCTGGCCTCTGACAGTTGTGAAAAGCACTTACAAACTTGTCATGGTGAATATTTAGGATGGTCGCAATGCTTAAGAGAAGAATAACTTTGGACCAAACTATTTTAAATAATAATAGTTCTTTTTTAAGCAGTTAAAGTCAGGTGCATTTTTGCATGAGCGCAGCTATGAGATTGACTTTTCTTTATTGTGCTTAATATCAGAGTAAAAGTGTATACCGCACTGTAAAACTATTGTGCTGCGCAGAGTGTTTGTGAGAAGCGGGACAGCAGTGGGGCAGGGAGCGACACCAGGTCACAGCTTTTATGGAGGTAATCAGAGTTGTCTTCCTGTCTATTCTGCCCCATTCACACACACAGGCTGGCCCTCATTCCCAGAGTGTAACTGGACACTCACGCCTTTGTTATGGCTTTACAGCTCCACACAACCAGAGACAAACAGGAGGCTCGCACAGAAAAGAACAGGGCTTCCCCTCAGAGTGGCCAAGTCCAACGCTTTATAGCGACTTTTGGCGACTTTTTTAGAGAGTCACAAATTTTGACAGTCGCGGGATGCGTTTTTTTGAGCTTGTTCCAAAGCAGCGTTTTCATGTCATAAGAGAGTGATTAAGTTGTTTCAGATCTGCTTCACTACATGATAACAGCTGAATGTCTGAAAGCAGTTTTTGATGTTAAAGAACATATGACTGGTTACTGGTTAATAAAACAATAAAACACCAAGATATCTTGTCTAGCTAGAATTAAATGCCAGGGAGAAGAGGTGGGTTTCAGTCTAGTCTTAAACTGTGTTAAAGACTGAGAGGATCTGACAGGCAGAGGAAGGCTGTGAGCTTTTGGGCACAGCCAGCAGGAGCTGGTCAGCTGACCTCAGGGCTCTGGGTGGAGTATAGGAGTAACTTACTCAAATAAAGAGGACCTATAGAGTGCAGACATTTAAACACAATCAATAACATTTTGAATTGCACACGATATGAGCCAGTGCAGGTTCCATGGCACAGGTGTGATCTTGTGTCTTTCTGCAGCTTTCTGGACATTCTGCAGGGAGCTCTGGTCCAGCCCCACATACAAAGAATTACAATAATCTAGACGTGATGTTACAAATGCGTGGATTGCTTTTTCAAAATCCACCTGTAGAAGGTAGGGCTTTACTTTAGCAAGGAGCCGCAGCTAAAAGAAGCTGGACTTTATGACAGAGCTAATGTGCCACAGAGCCCATCATCACCCCAAGATTCCTCACTGCAGTCAATGTTTAATGTGTCATATGTCATGTTCCTTGCATGTAAATTATCTTTGCATTTTGGATGGAAGTTTTCTATGTTCTGTGTTGACTTAAGTGGGGGGCTCTGTTTTAGAACTCAGCTCTACTTCCTGTATGTTTATGCTTTTCTTTTCAAATTTTTTTCCCCAAACTGCCACTTGACTGTTGTAAAACTATGATAAATATTTACCGCAGGGTCTATACCACTAAACTAAGTAATAATTAGAAAACCATGAAAACCATGTGCACTAAAAATATGCTATTAAAAACATGTGCATCTCATTAGCACTTGTCCAACAGCAACACACGTTTTAACAAATTGCTTATTTTTTTAACCTATTTATGTGGGGCTGGGGTTTCTTGTTTTGGGCTTTTTTTTTTTCAAAGGCTTTATCACTTGTTGCTCTCTGCAAATCTGGCAACTCTGCTTCCCTTCTGCCTGCTTCACTGCGGTTACATTCACACTCTACAAAGTTGGAATTCATGGGACTAAGCAAGGGCAGTTTTATATGAGTGATGCGGTTGTGTTCCCACTTTGAGTCAGCAGTATTCACATTTATAACATAGTCTTATCATGCATTATTGTGCAAATCACTAAATGTTGCTCCCCAGTCTCCACCAATCTTCACCCAAATTACATGCTAGGATCTTGTCAAAATTATGAAGAAAAATGTAAAATAAAAGGAACATTATTACTACTTTGTCGGCTAAAATGCTGTCGTTGAGCAGTGGTTCACAAACTGTGGTATAACCTGTAGTACATATGTGAGTATGGAATGCAAGCATCTGGCATCCATATTAATACAATCAACATATCAAACGCCACTTCCTTTATGCCTTTGTTATTTTTTTATTATTAAAAGCGGACTATGCACATTTTCTGGTAGAGTGTCTGCCACCTGCTTCATAGATAAGTTTTATGCTTGTATGGCATTAAACATATCTCGAATTCATTAAATCTCAAATGTTTATTTCTCAAAAATTCCTTGACAAAGATGCATTCTTCCAGTGAAGGGGTCACCTCTCCACAGACCTAACCTGTAACTTGGCCTGGTGGCAGCACCTTCT
The DNA here is from genome assembly GCA_000787095.1 of Periophthalmodon schlosseri. Taxonomy (NCBI): domain Eukaryota; kingdom Metazoa; phylum Chordata; class Actinopteri; order Gobiiformes; family Gobiidae; genus Periophthalmodon; species Periophthalmodon schlosseri. The sequence goes on from KN479928.1 coordinate 31,558, forward strand.
TGTCTCCTTGCTGTGGAGACATTCAGGTGGCAGATCCTGAACCAGAAAAGTTACATAGTCCAGCTTTAAGTGAAGAAAAAAAACAAAAAAAGTAATCTTAACTGAAATGTCTAATTTTCAGTCAATTTTCTCCTTGCTCCTTTGCATTATATAGACTTCTACAACATTACTGACAAAACTGCCTTTTATGCATAAATGACATTAACTTATAATTTGAGCCTAGTTTCAGTGAAGCCATTGCCATCAAAGACTGGGGTCATAAACTGGAAGTACGTGCAGTTTGGCGGCTGTACCGATGGAGATTCAACCTTGGCAGTCACTACATTTCTATGCACACAAGGAAAACCAGATGACCGGGCTAGTCCAATTTAAACCAATTTATCAAAATGCATGTAAACCCGGGAACTACAATTGAGGTTTTGTGAATCGAATCTCAAAAATCCCAGTGACACATCTAGAGATGCCGGTATGTACTTGGGTTCCCACTGCATGTAACTGTGCGGTCCAATTACATATAAGAGCAGGGTAGGAGAGGCATTCAACTGCACGAGGTAAGAAACAGCCAGGGCAATATGTAATTAGCAATTATAGCTGCAAGATTTTAGTGTTAATGCTAAATCACTAGGCACCTGAACGTCTCTTAGCCCCCCATTTGCACCTATTTGGTTCTTTGACCTGCATGTGGACTGGGACAAGAGTGGTCTTTCAGTTTGGTTGTTTAGCACATTTGTTTAGATCTGCTCCTAGTTTTGGTGGGGTACCCCAACCAACCCTCCACCCCCCACCCCATCCCACAAGAGCCTGATGGGGACGCACTAAAGCCCCCCATTGTTGTCT
>KN479932.1:14571-25693 GCA_000787095.1 Periophthalmodon schlosseri
CGGGAAGGGGGGGTAGAGTGAGGGGGGAGAGAGGGAAGGAGAGGGGAGGAGAGAGAGGGAGAAATACAGGGAAGGAGGGAGGGAGGGAGAGAGAGAGGGGGAACAGGGAGGAAGGGAGAGGAAGAGAGAGGAGAGAGAGAGAGGGAGGGAGGAAGAGTGCGAGGAAGTGGGGGAGAGAGAAGAAGAGAGAGAGGGAGGAAGGGAGAGAGAGAGGAAGAAAAAGAGGGGAGAGAGAGATAGAGGGAGGGAGGGAGAGGGGGAAAGACAGAGAGGGAGAGACAGAGAGAGATGGATAGAGCGAAAGAGGGTAAAGTCTTTCTTAATCCCGACGCGCGCCTTGTTCCATGCTGTCTGCTGCTTTAAGAGCTTCACTCAAATTAATGACTCGTCTAATTGATCTGCTAAATGTCTTCATCAACTTTACTCATTTGCGCAGAAAGTCAGCGGCCTCGTTAGGGGTTGTTAACTGTAAGATATAAAACTAATTAAATTCAGGGACATTTCTCGCTTTGTTATTGAACCACTTTTTTAGACATATAAACAGGTTTTGTATTCTTTTACTGCAAGGTTAAACAATTCAAACTTTTCTCAAGGCTTGTTGTTGCTGTGTCCTTGGGCAAGACACTGCATTGTCCACTCCATTTTTCGTATACATGTGATGAAGGTTGCGAGTTACAACTTTTCCACTGAAATATAAATTACATTTTAAAGGGCATGAACCTGATTTTTTTCCATGTATTTGAGCAAAATGTGTGTTGCCCCAGTACAGATATATTGTGTAAGCGGCTCTTGAGGTCAAAATACGTCAGCGGTGTAAAGCGTTTTCTTGTCAGAGAATCAGGAAGTCTGTGGTTAGCATGCTAGTTGTTGTTGTGAAAAGCGCTTATAAACTCATTGCGGTGAATAATTAGGATGGTCAAAATGCATAAGGTAAGTGAGGAGTAACTTTGGACTAACTTTGTGTCAGCCGGTTGGTTTCTCGTGATTCTTAGTAAAAATGCGCCTGATTGGACGATCAGAGATGACCGTGTTAGTAGCTTCTGTATCAGTTGATAAACAAAAAAATGCTTTAAAGTTAAATCTTAAATAGTTGCGTTAACTATATTGTATCGAACGTTTAGTCTTATCTGCCGTGTGTTGTTTAAATCTTTCAGACACTGTTATTGTGCCGTATTCTTCGTTCGACGCTCCTGGATGTGCCGTTGCGTTAGTGTGTGTGTGTGTGTGTGTGTGTGTGTAACAGTGTAGCGCTCACACTCGCGGAGACAATGCTAGCTGTGCGGCCATCTTGAGCTGGGCAGTGGGCTCTCGGCGGGGGCCTGAAATCGCTCTGACAGCACTCGCGGTGGAGAGGAGCCACTGGGCAACGCCTGCTGGAAATCACACCCGCAACCAGCCCCTGCCATATTGGATCAGGAGACAAGACACTTCATCATCATCATGCAACCGTACAGTATGTGAAAATGATTGTGTTATACCTCGGTTAAAAAATCCCCTGTAGAATATGCAAAGTTTATATTTAACACTGCAGCTAGTAATGTATATTTATGCATTAAATATATATCCATCAGCCGTTTGACAGATATTAAATCTCTATTTTGCTGTTAAAATAGCTATGTTTTAATTTGAATAAATAAGGCAAGTTTATTTGTATAGCACAATTCGTACAAAAAGTCATTCGAAGTGCTTCACAGAATAAGAAAGACATTAAAATCACAATACAAACAAATCAAAACAGAAATAATCATCATAAAATTTACATTAAAAGAGAAGAGTGCAGAATAAAAACCTTTCAGTCGTACGCACAGATAAACAGAACCGTTTTGAGCCTGGATTTAAACATTGTCAAAGTAGAGGCCTGTCTCACATCTTCAGGAAGACTGTTCCAGGTCTTAGCTGCACAAAACTCAAACGCTGATTCCCATGTTTAGTCCTGACTCTGGGCACCAGCAGGAGGTCGGTTCCTGAAGTCCTCAGAGTGTGAGATGGTTCATATGGCACTAACATGTCGGAGATGTAAATAATAATTAATGTAAATAACTAATCCCCAAAAGCTGAAAACATATAAGCAGCAGCGCCTGAACTCAGCATCACGGCGGTAGGACATGCGCGGCTCCTTCTGGCTCAAAACAACTGTTGGGGCTCAAACAGCGCTGACTAAAAGAAAGAATAGAATATCACTTTCTAACATGTTGACTTGGAGCAATGTGCAGGACGTATGGGGCTATGTAGGCCACGTGGAGCTGGACTGAGGATGCATGGAGTTATTTGAGCCGCGTGGCACTCAAGACGTATGGAGCTATGTGGACAGCATGGAGCTGGACTGAGGACGTATGGAGTTATGTGGGCCGAGTGAAGCTCAGAACATATGGAGCTATGTGGGCCGCGTGGAGCTGGACTCATTACATATGGAGCTATGTGGGCCGCATGGAGCTGGACTCATTACATATGGAGCTATGTGGGCCGCATGGAGCTTGGGACGTGTGGAGCAATGTGGACCGCGTGTAGTGATGTGACGTTCTTGGACAAGTTGGCTCTTTTGAACGGTTCCTTAACGTGAACGGTTGGAACCGAATCTCGTTTTTGAAAAGAACCAAAATAATCTTTTTCTTTCTAATTTTTATACATTTTTACACTGATTAACGCTAAACCAACACAAGAATCAGCACAGAAGCAGAGCAGGCAACACGACAGAGCTGTGTGCACAAAAAACATACTCGACATCATAATAACAGGTTTTAATTATTATTATTATTCTGGTGCAACATTTTCTTTAGATTTTCATCATTCCAAAGGGGTAAAAACAGATTTAAGCCTTGGTCATTTCTCTCTACGATGAAATTGTAGATAAAATAAGTTCTCACATTGGCTTCTGTCATATAAATAAATAATAAAAGAGCCAGTATTCTGAACGGCTCTTTGAAACGAACGGATCCAAAAGAGCCGAAAGTCCCTTCACTAAACGCGTGGAGCTCAGGACTGGAGCTGGACTCGGGACGTGGACATATTGTGACTTTATCAGCTCATGTGTCATAGATATGCTCTGTTTGGACGACAAGTGAGCGAACTGAAGCCATAAACTGCCCAAATACGCAGAGAAGTTGTGTTTTTCTTCGCATTATCTCCGTTTGTCTGTTATAACGTGATCATGCAGTCAGATCTCTGACACAGGCCCACGCTATATTTGGTTTGATGAGTGTCAGTGTGTGTCAAAGTATCAATTATACACTCAAAGCAAAGCGTTACAGAATCCTTATAGTTTAAACCGAGCTTGAGGACAAGTCACAATTCTATGGCGGAATTCACTGCACTGAACTGTCAGACTGCAGATGTGTTGACCTGGTTTATAGTTAATATCTCTGTTATTACTTGGCCTGTCCACATGAAACAAAAACTGGCGCAAAGGTCAACGTCTTCTTCCTATAATTTTTTCACAATATAACCTCAGAAAATGGCGCCATTGTTCAAGTCCAAAGGTGTTCGTGGACCCAGTCTCCAACAAATAATAACGTTCAACGTTTGTGGATTTCTATTTTGGATTGGTAATTTCTTTTGCTTGCGACTGAAAAAGGAGCTTCCGGCACAAAATGCAGTAGGACGTCCGTATTATCAAGTAGTGTATTTGATGTCTTAAATGTGAAGCCAAACAGCCCGTTAATATCAGTTTTTTTGCCTTTTTGTGGGTCCTGCAAAAAAGGAAAGAAACAGTCGCCTCCTCAGTGCGTATTTGTGCGTTACATTTGACAGTCAAACTTCCAGTGTTTTTACTGTCACAATTTCACACGTTTACTTGTGATTTGGAGTTTAAAATGGTAAAAAAAAAAAAGGTTTTCTGTGAGGGTTTTACTTGGGACCCGAAAGCGGCACACAGCTGGTACGTAGTTCAACTGTTTCTTGTCCAGGCTAGTAATCAAGCAAATGTGGGTAGGTATTGGGCTGGCTAGCAAACAGGCAGGTAAACAGGCAAGGAGACAGGCAGGCAGCTTCCAAAAATAATGACAGAGGCACCTGGACACAGAACAAAGCAATTGTAGTACAAAAAAAAATGCTGGTTAACTTGTCTCATGGAGCCAAACGCATCTACTGACTGGAGAAGTATCAACAACGAACCGGCGAGGAGCGGATGAAAAACCAGGCGTCTTATGCTGCAGGTAATGAGAGAAATGGGATCCGGGTGTTCCAGCTGTCAGATCGGGTAAGCCGACGCCCAGGTGGGAGGAGAGACAGACAGCACAGAAGGGAGGGGGAAACAACAGGGAAAACAGCGGAAGGGAGGATCCTAACGTTTTCAGTCGTCAGTCAATTAATGATGCGTTTGTGTTTTGCATTGAAATCAGCAAAATTCACATTCTCTCGTAATAAATCAGCGCTATTTTATCTATTTTACACATTTTTAAACTCCATATACATATATATAGACAGTGGATGTCTGTGTAATCCCTCACTCGTCCAGGTCTGGTCCATAGTAAAAGCCAAAGTTAAATCTGTCAACTGGACAAAAAGTTGTAGGAGTAAAGACGTTTCGCTGCTCATCCAAGCCGCTTCTTCAGTTCTGACATACAACACGGAAGGGAGGGGGAGACAACAGAGAAAACAGATTTTACTTCTGGCTTTTACTATAGACAGTGGAGCACTTCCTGTATTACCCCGTGGCATCACAAGGTGGAACAAAGCGTTTTTCGTTTGAGAGAAGAACTCAGCCAAAATCTGCAGAGTTTGTGTGTTAAACGTGTTAAAAAAAAAAAAAGTTGCGAATGAAACAAAACACAACTCCAGGTATGTTTTTGATGAAGAAACAACATTATAACATAAAGCGTAAAATGGGCCCTTTAAACCATTTGAACCTGGACCACAGCTTAGTCGTACACACAGGCCCAACAGACCTGGGAGTTATCTATGTAACACAGCTGCAGTGTTGTGGCCTATCGGGGTCAACACGCTGCACTGCGAATGAGTAAACAGTGCTGTGATCACACTCTGTGGTCATCTGATACGGCTCACCCACCGGGAGAGCCGCGGTACTCCCTCTCTCCCGCCTGACAGCCGAGCGGGCGAGCGACCAACCAGAAACGGAGATGTGCTGAGAGGAGATGGGACAAAATATTGCACTGGATTCCTGTGAGCTTTAAGTCATGTTATAATGTTGTTATCTCATCAAAAACGTACCTGGAGTTGTGTTTTGTTTCATTCACACGTTTGAGTAACCCTTCTCTCCGTACTGTCTACTTCAAAAGTCTATTTGTCTATCTCCGAAGCTCAAAATGCTCTGGTCCACCTTGTGATGTCATGAAGCAGTAGTTTTCAAGTTTTATTCAGTGGAGATTGGCAATTCCAGGGCTGAAATTATCCAAATGATTCTAGTGAAAGTGTATGGAGTTTAAAAACACAATGGAGCACTTCCTGTATTGCCACATGACATCACAAGGTGGATGTTTTCTGTTTGAGAGAACTCAGCCTAAATATGCAGCGTTTGTGTGTTAAAAATGTGTGAATGGAAAAAAAAAACACAACTCCAGGAAAATCAACTCCAGGAAACATTATAACATAGATCAGAAAATAACTTTATTAACTGTATTATGTGTCTAAATCATACTTTGCAGCTGATGTCATCAACATTCCCTGGGGGGTGTGACGCTAACCGTAGGCACTGCTCTGTCTGGGGCTTTGCTGGACTTTAATCTGAGCAACATGGCGTGATTCAACATAATCTTGATTTAGCTGGAACTACAACAGGTGAGCTGATTTTTACTGTTAAACAAATCCCTCTCAAATAACATTACAGTCACAAGTTAGCTAGCATTAGCCAACAGTTTTTCAGTTAGTCTCTCACCTTTTTTGCAAACCAAACACATAAACAGGACCATAAACGCTCATATTGATCTGAGAATGTGATGTTTAAATCCATTTTGTATTTTTTCTTGAGTTTTCAGACTTAAAACTTTTTTTGGCTTTGTTTGTAATGTGTGCATTCTGTCACCATGGTAACTGATGAACATTCCACCATACACATACATGTAAATCACCCCTGGCATGATGTCATTGCAACGTATAAAGAGGTTAATAAATTATATAAATAATAATAGTAGTACTGATAATTCCAATCTTACAATATAACAGTTTGACAAAATGTATGTTTTAAAATATGCAAAATAATATGGAGGAAGTATAAAGGCAGTTTTTTACTGTCTTAAAAATGTGAAAAACAAAACTAGTTCATTTTAAACTGTTTGCAGTAGTTCAAAGTTATTCCTCACTTACCTTATGCATTTCGAGCATCCTAATAAGCACTTATTACAACTTTCAGAGACAAGAGCGGAGCTTTGCAGTCACGGTAATGCGGACAACAGCTAGCATGCTAACGCACACTTCCTGATTATCCACCAGTAAAATTTGATGGAGACAAATTTTCATCAAATGCATGGGAAAAAATAGGTACAGAGCTTTTAATATATTATCATTTCTTGCTCTTTTTCTCTGTGAATTTTAATTGTATTTGTAAATCTATATTACAGTGTACTGCATATGCCTAAACAACAGACTGTGTAAACTGACAGTTTGGAGTGTTTTTGTTGAACTGAGCAAATTGTGAATGCAACGTTTTAAAATCCGAGCTCATTTCTGTCTCACTATAGCAGATATGTACTCTTTGCCTTGCCTCTAGCTGTCATCTTGCCTGCTGCAATTCCCCAAACCGAAAAGCTCTAGTATTTCAGCTCATTCTGAAAACCATGTGAACAGTCTCAACTAAGAAAATATCTTCACATCCTTTAAAACCATGTTGACTTTAGACTCTTCCGGTACATATATCAAATACTCAAATGTGTCTCAGTAAAAGAAATGGGTCAGTTGGCGTTAAACTGTAGTCAATAGCAGATTTTTATTTATGTGTTTTTATGGTCAATGGTCACATTTTTACATAGAGCTTTTCCACTCAAAGCGCTTTACATCAAGGAAACACTCACCCATTCACACACACATTCACACACCGGTGTACGCAGACGCTGGGGGCGAGGCGGGTTAAGTGTCTTGCTCAAGGACACAATGACAGCATTCATCTGCGGGAGCTGGAATCGCACTGCCGACCTGTGGGTCAGTGGATCTGACTGATGTTTAAACCTAATTATGTTCATGTCTGGAGTGAGATTCGACAAACGCTCTACCAACTGAGCGACTTTTGCTCAGGTACATTTATTGCTGAAAAAATGCTATGTGATATTTCTTGATAGATCTATTACTCATTTCTGTGTAGACTCTGCATTCTTATTTTTTTACCCTTCGTGCATCGCCTAGAGTCTGCAAGTTGCCTGTCCAGGGATGTGGGTGGAGTCAGGGGGTAGGTAAAAACTGAAATTTCCTGAGTACTTAAGCCTGTCATAGCATGGTTAAAAGCTCATAAAAGGTCACTTTACTCAGTATGTCCCCTTTAAAAGGTCAGATCATGAAGCACTTAATTTAAACTAGGACACTTGGAAAAATTCAATATTGGGTTTCAGATATCATCACAACATTCTCTAGACCAGTAATGTGTAATACAGATGGAGGCAGCTAAGAGTGTTGAAATGCACAGCAGGTAGTTCTTCTAGCCCCAAGTAGAAATGATCAGGTTGAACATTTGTGAATCTACCGTTTGGTTACCAACAGAACACCAACCACATTGAATCACACTCTTGAATAAACTCCCAGTATTAAAGAGGGGGGATCATGCTAAATCAACTTTTTGGAGTTTTCCACCATGTTATAGCATTATTCCCTCATCAAAAACATGCCTGAAGTGGTTTTCTGAATCATGTTTGAGTAATCTTGCAATCTCTCGTGGGCAGTATTCGGACCCTCCTTACGGGTATGTTGACTCAGCCCACAAGCCCTATGTAACCAGGAAGCTCTCCACAGCGCTCCCCACGCTCCCAAACATGGATTTATGATAAGACCTGGATAAGACGCTCCCCCTCTGTCCTGGGGCGAGATCAACTAATGGATACTCCAGGTACTGCAGCTCCCAGGAGCTTGGGTCCAGAAAGAATTCTCCCATAGAGCACAATGCATTTTTTGGGAATTCAAACTGCCCGTGTTCGGCCGACAGGGCATCCACAGCTTTCGCAACGGTCGGATTTTGTAGGGATTCTTATTTATTAGTTCACATTATTTCACATTATTTTATTATTTTCACAACATGAACATTTAAAAACTTTAAATCCTCAAAGTGCCTAAACGTTAGCTTTGTAAGATTTAGCCTAGCCCCGCTCTGAGCCTGTGCTAACTCCGCTCTAGCAGCTATCGCTCCGATTGGTCAGAACTGGTCACTCGGTGCACGTTTCTGACGTTACATGGGTGGGAGGTGCCAGCCCACATTGAGGAAGTAATGCGGAAGAGAAAATTACTGAACTTTTGGGCCCATGCGCCAACGAGCACCGGACATTGAAAACAATACGACGCCATCTTGGGTTCGCCTTCCATATTTGATTATACTTCCATGATCCCACCACACAGCTCCCCCTGCTGAGCCCCTCCCCTCACTCAACAACGAGCGGCAGAGACAGAGCGTCAAAAACGAAACTGAAATGAATTCAACATTATTACTATCAGTGGTGGATGAAGTACTCAGTTTTGCTACTCAAGAAAAGGTAAAAGGTAAAAGAGGTAAAAAGTTACTCAAGTAAAAGTATCACATGGAAAAATCTACTTAAGTAAAAGTATTTAAGTACAGGTTTAAAAATGTACTTTAAGAGTAAAAAGTAAAAGTATTTCAAGTGTTGTTAATTTGTTAAAGTGTTAAATGCAGTGATACAGATTTTTTAAAAAGATACATATTTTGGTCAACAGGAGCAAAACAAATCAATTTCTTATGAATTTTGTGTATTTATTTTTGTTTGCTCATAGCCGAAGCTTGAACTTGAAAACTTTAGTCAGGATGTTACCACGGACATGATAAAAATTACCTCTCAAATCTTATGAAAAGAACTTTTTACTTTTCAGTCCAGTTAAAATTGTAGTGGAGTAGACAGTACAGATACCTGCTCTCAAATGTAGTGAAGTAAAAGTAAAAAGCATTCACTGTAAAATGTACTTAAGTAAAGTACAGATACCTAAAAATTCTACTTAAGTACAGTACTTTACTACTTTTACTTCATTACCTTCCACCACTGATTACTACATACTGACGTCGTACAAATAGCTCTTCAAACCACGTATCGCTTACTCTCTCCTCTCTGTGAATTGTGTTTTCTTTTGCGTAAAGTTTTGCAGCCGCCAGCCTTCCCCCAGAGACTCTTAATGCCCCATTTACCCACAACGTGTTAAATAGATTTTGGCCTGCGTTAGTAACGACATTAGGCTCTATATTAGCGCATTGTTTTGCCCCTTATTCAGTCACTGGCTTTTTCCTGTGGCGGTGAAAAATGCTCGGGAGCCTGCACCGTGTCAGAATAGGTGCTGAGCTTTGCAAACTGGAGCGCGAGCGGAGAGGAGGAGGAGCGGAGGTATATATTTCAATAACAGGGCATTTTAAAGGGATAGAAATGCACTTAAAGGTCCCATATTACGCAAAATTGACTCGTGAATGTTGTTACCTCATCAAAAACATACCCGGAGTGGTCTTTTGTTTCCAGTGGTAGAAGAAGTACTCAACTGTGTTACTTAAGTAAAAGTATTAAAGTAGCCATTTATGCACTTTAACAGTGAAAAGTAAAAGTGTTCTGCGCAAATTTTGAGTTCTAATAAAGCTTCAAATGTATCGATTTTGATAAAGATTTGTGCTGAGTTTTGTTCAACAGAAACAAACAGAAACTGTTTTCATTTGTATATTTTGGTTTGCTCAAATCATGAACATGTTAAAAATAAACCCCTCAGCTTTTTCAGCAGGTCTCACACAATAATAAAAAATACTTTTACTTTTCAGTCCTGTTCAAGAATGAAGGAGAAAGTACAGATACCTGCTCTCAAATGTAGTGAAGTAAAAGTAAAAAGTATCCACTGTAAATTTACTTAAGCAAATTACCTACAATTTGCACAGTGCTTTACTACTTTTACTTTGTTATGCAACACCACTGTTTGTTTCATTCACACGTTTGCATAATCCTGCATCACTGTTCTGTCTACATCTCCAAAGCTCAAAATGCTCTGTTCCACCTTGTGATGTCATCAAGTGGTCGTTTTAAAGTTAACAGCTATTTTTTTGCCTCAATTGAACAAATTTACTTTACAATACCCCAGAATAACCTTACATTGTTGCCTTTAACCTCCTAAGACCTGTGTCCTCATATGTGGACAACACATTTTGGGTTGTCTAGGCCACAATACAATGTTTTTCTCTACAAGGTCCTGGTGTCACATATGAGGTCATTAAACTGACACTTAAAGGTGACAGAAGAGTTTAACACATTATAGTTTAGATTCAAGATGGACTTTGTTAAAGGCATGTGTCTCCTGCACATGTTAGAAGCACTTCAAATGAGCCACATTTGAGGCACAATTGTTGTTTCTCATTTTGTTTTTACACTCAGGAAAAATGTTGCTGTGTTCAGCACTTAATAAATAGTTTTTGCAAATTATTATTCAAATGCGATTTTATTTTGTTCTATCAAAATCATTAAAAAGTGGAAAAAATATCCTCAAATGTGGACATCATTTTTCTCATAATTGAAAAAGATAATTCTTTATTTTTACACTGATCAGGTCCCAATCAGCCCAAATAACAAAGAGAAATTGAGAAAGCATGACATGCAAGAGCTCGGTTTTAGGAGATTAAAAATATTTTAGTTTTACTTTTGTTCAGTTGTGATTGCCACAGAAAGTTTACAGCACTTTTATGATTTAAACTGTTTTCTAATGGCATTTCCTCTTCATTCGTTTACTCAAAGTTGTATTTCGGTTGATTGAGTAACCCGGTATTGTCCTGCATTTGAGCAAAATCCTGTTTTCACCTACCCCGTATCTCCGCCCACTGCTCTGTACTTACTATTAAAGAAACACATAAGGTTCAAAATGTTCAGCAGCCATTCTTCAAAAATAAAATACATTGCCACTATGAGATGCAGGCCTCCTCATCTCTGCAGTATTGAACAGGAAGTATTGACCTTGTTCCGCTCCACTTTTCAGTTCCACTTTTTCCGTAAATGCTTCTAAA
>KN479932.1:25728-38617 GCA_000787095.1 Periophthalmodon schlosseri
CCCATTCATTTCAATGGAGAATTTGGGAAAAGTTTCGCCGCTAAAATGCGATATGAAGCAGGTTGATTTGCGTCAAAGGTTCAATGGTTATGTGCAACAACAAGTCCAACGCTGCACGATTCTCCGGGAGGCCTTGAAACGGCTCCGTGGTCCCTATAGAACTTATCTGCTGTCGAGATCGGCAGCCCCTGCAAAAAAATACAACCCGAATGACGATGGCGGCGCCCGCGGTAACTTCCGGAATAAGGTGAATAGGTCCCATTTTGGTTATTGAGCCATTTTACACCAATATTGCAATTTACAATGAACAAAATGTAATGTAATGGTGAATGGTGAAAAAAGGTCCTAAATTGTTGTGGCAAAATTTGTGTAATAATCGGACAAAAAAGGTAAATGGGTTGATAATGACATCCTAGAGAACAGACTTTGATATAACTGTAATTAAAGGGAGATTCACTCAGATATTTACTTTACCATGTTTGAACTATGACAGAGAAACATATGTCTGGGATGTTTCCGTACCATCCAGCATCTTTGATTTGATTCATTTTTTGCCAATTTTGACAGTTAAAAAGGAAAAATGGCTACCAGTTCGAACATCACCTTACAGGATATTTTTTTCCAGATGGTGGAAATATATTTGGGAGCCTATAGACCCGAGCTGTGCAAACTGCAACACAAGCAGCTAGGAGAGAAGCGAGGGCACACATTTCAATAAGAGAGCTTTTAGGGCTGATAAAAATCTTCCGAGCAAAATAAACGTTTTTCTTTCTTAGTTTTATTTTGCGGGGCGATTTGTGGCCCCTAAGCTTCCGCTGTTTACATAAATGGCTTCTCCTGACAGGGACCAATTTCAGGCCGACTGTATTTCCTTTAGACAGGCGGAACAATTGTCTTTTAACACGTATGAATTGGTCTTGCTCAGGTCTCCAGGTATTTTTGCAACAGAGGGAGAGAGCTCGTGGAGAAAATTCATTCGTAATAAGGACAGAGAGATGTTCGGAGATTGTTTAACGTGGAGAAAGAACAGAGGTGGCCAAGAAAGGCTGAAGCAGGATAACTCAACAGAGAATCAGGTCCAAAACAGAAATAAAAATACAAAGTCGATTCAATTAAAGACGCCGTACCTGACTTTTACCAGAGTACTTACGTTTTTAATGAGCTTGTAAAGCACCTTTCACAACTCTCAGACACCAGAGCAGAGGTTTGCTGTGACGGTAAAGCTAACAGCAACTAGCATGCTAACGCGCACTTTCTGATTCCTGCGATTCACTTCCTCGTGAATCGCAAACGGCACATCCAATCTGTTGGAGGCAGAACTACTCAGAGACCTTAGTGTAGCAATCACACAGCAGCACTCCAGACATTTCCCTGCAGTTGAAATGCACACGACAGCTTGTGCTACACTGAAACATAGTTAACAACATTACATTGAAGTTTTTACTAATGGTCTTGCCTGCTTTTCTCCCTCTCTCTCTCTTCTCTTTTCTCACACCTAGAGGTAATCCCATAACTGTAATCATACTGTAAACAAGGGCCAAAGCCTAATTACCACAATAAGTTAGATCCTCCATGTCGAATCTGCTGCAGGAAAATGTTCCAAACGTGAAATCTGCTCCGTCACTTTTTTGCATTTCTTTCGTCGATTTCAGGCATAATAAACTTTAGACAGCGCCAATTTTGCTTCTCATGCTGTGTTAGCTTGTGATTGACACCGAGGTTGGCCAATAAGGTGGGGGTTGTGAGTTACTGGAGCCTCAGACAGCGAATCAGTGCTACAGATGGCTGGAAGTTTCAGCCCCACTCTCCCCCTTGTAGAATCAACCAATTACGTTACACAAGGTTAGTGATGTTTTCCCCTTACAGCCAATGAGCAGCGGAACACGACGATGTATCGCATGCCATGGTTTTCCGTAAACAGATGGAGCTTATCGAGTGCGTAAACAAAGCCGAGTGGATCCAGGGACTAAGTAATTCATGCACATTTTACGCACTGTTACTTTGCAACAGTTTTGCATTCTAAACGTGACGAAACAGACAAAACAAAGGAAGTACGTGATCGAGGACACTGTGGATGTTTGTACAAGTTATGTTAGAGGCATCTCGGACCCGGAGCGGCTCGTGTCAAAAACTGGAGATTCCACGGTGGACTCACAAGTGCAACCTTATTTTTTGATGAATTGGATGCTCTTCTCGATCGGTAAGCGTGGTTTATTCTGCTATTGACATAATTGTAGGTAACTATATCGTGTGTAATATAGTTATAGTTCAAACATGGTAAAGTTTGCCTAATTACCACAATAGTTAATCAACAATGATTAAAGTAATACAAATAAATGACAACACCTTTATCGTGTTAACTGAAGGTTTAAACTATCAGAAATCAGTGTGTGGCATTTTCTAACCCTAACCATATTGTACCAATGTTACCAAAACTTTAACCTCCTGAGACCTGTGTCCTCATATGTGGACGACACATTGTGGGTTGTCTAGGCCACGATACAATTTTTTTCTCTACAAGGTCCTGGTGTCACATATGAGGTCATTAAACTGCCACTTAGTGATGACAGAAGAGTTTAACACATTATAGTTTAGATTCAAGATGGACTTTGTTAAAGGCATATATCTTTCTGCACATATTAGCAGCATTTCAAATGAGCCACATTGTTCCAAGAGGCACAATTCTTGTTTCTCATTTTATTTTTACTCAGGAACTATGTTGCTGTGATCAGGCACTTAACAGTTTTTCCAAATCATTATTTAAATGTGACTTTATTGATTAAAACGTACAACGAATGTCCTCATATGTGGACATCATTTTTCTCATAATGCAAAAAGATAATTCTTTGTTTTTACACTCATCAGCTCCCAGTCAGCCCAGATAGCAAAGAGAAAAAATTAATAAAGCACAACATGAAGAGTTCAGTTCTCAGGAGGTTGAAGCAGCAGTAAAGCCTTAATAAATGATGATTTTAAAAACATTGGTGCACTCTTTTAGTCATTGCTAACATTATCAAGGGATATCCCTCAAAGAAGTGTATTTTTTGTCTCATTTGAACTGATTTACTTTACAATACCCTAGAATAACCTTACATTGTTGCCTTTAAAAAAATATTTTAATTTGACCTTTTGTTCAGTTGAGATTGCAACAGAAAGTCTGCAGTATGTGCCCGAGCAAAGAGACGTGAAGAAGTTTCAATGAGGCTAAGATAATAGCTGTAGCTTCAGCGTTTAGCTATTTCAAGGCTGAAAATTATTCACACGATTGTAGTGAAGGCATCGAGTTTACAGACACAGGGGAGCGCTTCCTGTATTACCACTTAATGACATCACAAGGTGAAACAAATTGCTTTCAGTTTTGGAGAAAAATTCAACCTTAGTACGCAGGGTTTGTGTGTCAAACGTGTGTGAATGAAACAAAACACAACTCCAGGGTTGTTTTTGATAAAGATACAACATTATAACTTTAACGAAACCATAATATGTAAAATCGGCTTTTATAAGATTTTAACCATGTTCTAATGGCGTTTCCTCTTTATTCGTTTACTTAAAGTTGTATATCGGTTGATTGAGTAACCCGGTAGTGTCCTGCATTTGAGGCTTGACTGTTCAGCAAAATTCTGTGTTCACCTACCCCCTATCTCCGCCCACTGCTCTGTACTTGCGATTAAAGACTCACACATAAAGTTCAAAATGTTCAGTAGTCATTCTTCAAAAACTATGAGCGACAGGTCTCCTCATCTCTGCAGTTTTGAACAGGAAGTATAGGTCCTATTTCAATTATTAAATACTATTCCTCAAATAAATGTAACTTTACTTTCATTTGAATAAGGCACTAAAGACTGTTCGGTAAAATCCTCCATTAAAATGAATTTACACATACTGGGCTCCTACGCAATCCACATTCTGACTAGCTTTGCAAAACTCAATACTAGCCCCAGTCAATAATAAACAAACCAGCCTTCACCAGACTCAATGTACTGATTTTTAGAGAAGGATTATGTCGTATCTGCAATGGTAGTTATTGGCAGCACAAATAGATCGAAGATATTGCACATTTTTATTCACAAACTGAGACATATTATGCAAAATCGACTTTCTGAAGATTTACAAAATATTATAATTGTTTCCCCTTCTCATTTACCCTCTCGAAGTTGTATGTGGAGTGATTCATGCAAGTCTGGGTAGTTTTTATACTCCTGCATTCAAGACGTCATTGCTCAGATCTACCCCCGTTTTCACCAACAGTGGTACACGCCCACTGCTCCGTACTTCAGTCTCCAATTTTATTTTCTTGATCGGTGATACGTGTAGGATTCGGCGGAGTCGCGTAGCCATTTTGGCACAAATAAAGCGTGATCTGTGGCTAGCACAGGAGGGGCCGACAGCATGCAGCACTTTGTTGTGATGACATTTACGGCGACGTACAATATAAAGAGGGCAGGCGGGAATCGGCTCCCGTTGGGTTCTACATATTTCTTCGATTAAGTCTTTAGTTTAAAAGGTCAATATTGCAATTCAAGATGCCCAAAATACCAAAATATAACGATGATCCACGGGTGTCATAGATTGTAACTATACGGCAGACGCAAGCACAATATGTCTTCTTCATAGGTGGCAGTGATAAGCTTTTGCCCTCCAACCAGAAGGTACCGTATTTTCCGGACTATAAGTCGCACTTTTTTTCATAGTTTGGTCAGGGGTGCGACTTATACTCAGATACGATTCATATGTGAAATATATGTTTTTTTCTTCATTATTACGCATTTTTTGGCTGGTGCGACTTATACTCCAGTGCGACTTATACTCCGGAAAATACGGTAATTGATTCAGACTTCACCAGACTGCATACCGTTTTTGCATCTCTGGTCAAAACACGTCACTTGCGCTGCCTACTACAGACAGAATAATTGTTCTAAAGCACCATTATATGAAAAATTACCACATTTATCTCAATAGCCATGTAACAAAGCATACAACCCTCCATGGGTTTCATTCTGTCCGTTCTACAAACACCAACAAAATGATCTTGATGTCCCCGTCGGAGAGCTTATCATTAACTGGCATTGAAATTAATTGGCTGACAGTGTTTAGAGCCGGGTATTTTTTTTTTGAATGGGCTAATGAGGAGAGCGCTTCAGCCAATATGAAAGCTAACAAAGAGGGAGGAAGAGAAAGAGAGATATGGATGTGAAGAGCAGCCATCACTGATCCTGTGAAGTGTTCCGAGAGGCTGGCTGAGTGCGCCGACGAGCCCAGGGATCGGCTACTCACACGGGGCATTAGGGAGCGTCCCCGAGGGGGTACGGCGGTGGAGTAACTCAGGAGGACAGTACTATAGTCTAGTGATGAGTAGGTTTTGTTCTGTAGGAAATTCAAAGGTGTGTTCAAAGCAAAGGAGATAAATGCAGACCCTAAGCAAAGACGGTGTTTTTAATGATCCTCAGCCTCTCCTGCGAACTGACCCAAAATGTTGAAATAATGAGTCAACTTAAAACTTCTTACGTCTGATTGGCTGTAAAATTCACTGTTTCCAATTTTAAAATCAAGACTCAATTTCAATTTCATCTAACAGTTGAATCTGAAATAGACTTTTCAATTTTTAACACCCGGTACTCAAATTTTTTCCATGTATTTGAGCAAAATTTGTCTTTGGCATATAGTACTGACCTTATTCGACCCCGCCCACTTTTTCCGTGAACGCAATTAAACCGTGCTTTCTTTGGGTTGACACTTCCGGTTATGTGGGAATCCCGTTCCTTTCGATGCAGAATTTGGGAAAAGTTTTGACACTAAAATATGCTATAAAGTAGGTTGTTTTGTGTCAAATGTTCAGTGTTTATGTACAACAACAAGTCAGCAATGCACCGATTCTCTGGAAAGTTTCAAAACGGCTCTGTAGTCCGTATAGAACTTATTTGCTGTCAGGATCGGCAGACTCATGCAAAATAATGATGGCGGCGCCCACGGAAACTTCCGGAATAAGGGGAATAAGCAGCTCTGGAATTCAAAAAAGCCCACTGTGTTCTACCAGTAATCAGAAAGCTTAATAGCGCGTCCAATAATCAGGAAGTGGGCTGTTAGCATGCTAGTTATTGTTAGCATCACCAAACGCGCACTTCTTGATAAACAGACAGTAAAAAGCTTCATATTAAGTTGCAGACAGCACGCGGCGGACATATTTTGACCTCAAGTGCTGGGTTTCAGATGATGTCACAACATTCTATAGACCACTAATATTTTTAATGCAGATGGGGGCAGCTAAAATGAATGTTGTTAAAGTTCAGATTTTTGTTGTAATACAAGAAGTTAAGAGTTCTAGTTACTATTAGAAAGCATTAGATTAAACATTTGTGAATTTACCTTTTGGATATTTCATGACAAAGTACAATTTATGAATAGGAAAAACTGGCTCTTGCCCCCCCCCCTCCCCTTCTGAGTATGACATCATCACATTACTGACAAATTCCTCACATACATGGGGAAAAATCAGGTACATGGCCTTTGAAGTATATACAACATTTTGTTACGGCAGTGGCTCAGTGGTTGGCAGCTCGATCCCAGCTCCAGCTTGCACATACTGTGATTCTGTCCTTTGGCAAGACACTTCAGCCACCTTGTCTGTGTGAATGTAATGTGTGAGTGAGCAGTGGAGGCAGGAGGGGCCTTGGGCAATGTTTGGCAAGGAATAAAATATAATACCTAGAGTGTCCAATTCACACTATAGGTGGTTTTCAGATTTTTCAAAGTGATGATGTCATACTTCCAGATGGGGGCTGGAGCTAGTTTTTGGATTACATTGTATTTTGCCATGAAATATCCAAAAGGTAAATTCACAAATGTTGAATCTGATCATTTCTACTTTTGACCCAAGAGAACTCACTGTGTTGTAACAAAGATCTGCATTTAAACAATATACATTTTAGGTGCCCCCATCTGTATTAAATATTATTGGCCAATGGAATGTTGTGATGTCATCTGTAACCCAGCAATACAGGAAGAAGAGGCACACACATATTTGTTTACATTTTTTAAAACAGAAATTACCATCTGGTGCCACAGAGAATCCTCATCTGAGTTATTCTTATTATTACATTAATGGCTGCACAACAGTGTGATTTGATTAGGAGGAAATGCGCACTTCACAAACCGCCACGCTGTCTGTCTGCTGCTAGCCAACTAATGCGACTATCCTCTGAAGAATGGCCTCTGGAATCCACACATGCTAAATATGGCTAATCATAAAAGGTGCTCCAATTACCCATAATGCTGTGGTTTGGCAAAGTGGCAGGAAATTGACCAACATAACAGGATTGCACAAAAGTGACTTCCAGTAGATAACAAAGGCATGTACCAACGTCAGCATTTTGTCAAATATTTAAGTAAAAAAAGTCAAATTCAAAATAAGATGCGCTCAAAATTCACAAGTTCAAAACATTGCAGAGAGAAAATCGGTAAGGTAGTGGTGTAGTGGTTGAGTATTAGCCCTGAAACCTTGTGGATAGTGGTTTGATCCCTCCTCAGCTTTGCATTGGTCCATAGTTATTCCTCACTTACCTTCTGAATTCAGAGCATCCTTTCATATTATTCAGCATAATGAGTAACTCAGTTGGTAGAACCGGAGATTTGCGGTTTGAATCCTGCTCTTGACATAAACATCATTGGTAGAGCCGTCAGATCCACTGACCCACAGGTTGGCGGTGCGATTCCAGCTCCCACAAATCAATACTGCCATTGTGTCCTTGAACAAGACACTTAACCCATCGCACCCCCAGTGTACACGTGTGTGAACGGGTGAGTGGTTCCTTGATGAAAAGCGCTTTGAGTGCCTTTAAGGTGGAAAAGCACTATATAAAAATGTGACCATTTACCTTAAGCGCTTTCCACAACTTTCAAAGGCCAGAGAGGCTAACAACTAGCATGCTAACTGAACATTTCCTGATTCTTGACAATAAAAAAAATTAAAAAAACTTTTCTAATCAGATGCAGACAGTACACAGCAAACTTATTTTGACATCAAGAGCTCCTTACGCAATATATCTGTAGCCCTTGAACCTTGTGGTTGGTGGTTTGATCCCAGCTCCAAACAGTGAATGCCTTTCTTGTGTTTAATTATAAGAAAAAAGTGACCCTTGCATTTAATTTATAAGGCAGCTAGCCACAATATATTTATATATATATAATTGAACAAAGGCCGTGCAGTGGGTTTGATCACATGCAATACGAATATGAGAAAAATATGAGAAACTTCAACAGCTACAAAAGCAAAATGCAATGAAAAATGTATTGAGTAGTCAAAGTTACCCTGGCAGGAGACTGTAAGGGAGTAAGAGAGAGAAGAGTAGATTTGTATGGCAAGTATAGTGTCTGTGTCCATATGTGGTCAAGAGGAGGAGATGGAGAGCCTGAGGTGGCTCATGGTTCTGCTGCTCTGGTGGAGATGGACCAAAGGGGGGTTGCAGTACCTAGAGGGTAGAGAGATGAGAGATCAGATAATGCTTGCAAATGGCATTTTGTTTAGTATTGTGTACAAAAGCCAAATCTATTTCAGTGCAACAAAATTTTTCAGTCTCTCCATGATAAATCCACTAACATGAATAAGACCTGTACCCATAGGCGCCGATGTATGTTTTTTAAAATGGCCGCTCAAGTGACTTCCTTACATTCTCGTCTCACTTTCTCTGGTGTCCTCGCTCTTAATGTCCCAAATAGACTGTTGTGGCTCGCATTTGAGTGAATTTCATTTGTTTAGGCCTACAGGCTGTTAAGTTAAGTTTTGTTTCTGATCCCTGGTTTGCTTCGAGGATCTAGCCATTATCACACGGAAAAAACACAGTTACCCCAGTCTCCAGATCAGACCCGCGGTGACTGAAACGACTGACAGTGCAAAGAGAGGGAGAGAGTGACACTATGTTATATTGCAAGCCCGCACTCGCAAAAAATAGAGTCAATATGAGATTGGTGTAGATTCACGTGTGTGCTCTGAGATTTGCGTGGGTGCTCTGGACCCTCGGCACCCGCGGGGTCACTGCCCATGTCTGTACTAGTCGATCTGTGCCTCACTATGTGGTCTTACTCTTGCTCTGATATAGTTCAAGACCATTGAAAAACTGTTCAGGACTGGTCCAATCATAGACTGTACATATAAATGGACATAGCTAACCTGCTAGCTGCCACGTTCCAAGTAGGAAGTAATCATGGGTGCACTACATGATCCTGGGGTTTTTATTTCGCTATTATGCCCGTAAATCAAGATATGAACATTAATAACAGACAAATCAGGTGCGTTTTTTTCCCCGAGCAACAGTTTTGATTGACAGTGTTGCTGGAAGGAGCGTTACCTTCAACATCTTCGCTCCAGATTGGCTCTTTGGTTGCTATGATACTCGCCGTCGGAATTCCTAATATGGAACTTGACTCCAAATTCGTCTATAACTGCTGTGATGAGCTTCATTTGGCTGGAGCCGAACGCTATCGGTGACGTCACACTCCCGTAGTCCACTTCTTTATACAGTCTATGGTCATGTACCGCAAACAAGTGGCTAGTCCTGTACACTAGCACTACCGCGGCTCTGATATATGAAGCCGGGGGAGCTAGCAACCACTACGGAGCGTGTGTGTTCTCCTAAAAACAACAGCCATTTACTTGTAGCTAAGCGGCGTCTTAACAAGCACGGCTCAGCTTCAAAGCGCAGGGACCTTAGGCTATTCCCTGATCAGTGGCCATGTTTGTTTCTTCTCAAACAGCAGAGAAAACAGCATTAGCATTAGTCAATGCTAGCACTTATTACTAGATACAATGTGAGGGAAAAAAAGGAGGATTAAGTGCTTGTGGATTTGCTTTGTTCTAATAGACCTCTTGAGTAAAGTTTATCATGTCAACCCTGGGACATTTTCATCAGCATGTAACCCGACCGGTGTTTGGTGACTTCATCTTTTGCTAATTTGGTGTTTTTAGGGCTCTAAGTGAATGGTGTCTAGTGGCAGGAAAGCAAATCTGAAGCAAAAGTAGTATTCATAATTTTAATATGCAAAAATAATCTCAAAGGCGCTGTACCTGATTCTTCTTAAAAATGTGAAAAACAGAACTAGTTCATTTTAAACTGTTTGGTCCAAAGTTATTCCTCACTTACCTTATGCATTTCAAACACTAATTATTCACCACAATGAGCTTATAACGGTTTTTCTACAACTTTCAGAGGCCAGAGCGGTAATGCTAACAACATCTAGCATGCTAACTGCACACTTTCTGATTATGAACAGAAAAAGGCTTTATAATTAGATTTCTGTACTGGGGAAACTGGGTCAAATTTTTAGGGAACTCAAACTGCCCGCGTTCGGATGACAGGGCATCAACACGAACTTTGTAGAATTTTTAAACCTTCAAAGCGCCAAAAAGTTAGCTTCGAAGTTTTAGCCTAGTCCCGCTCTAAGCCCACAAAGCTCTGCTCTAGACGCCATCGCGCTGATTGGTCACAACTGATCACATGGTACACGACACAACGACATCTTTGGTTCATCTTCCAGATCTTATTGTATTTCCATGTCAAAAACAGACAAGCAGATTAACCAACATTCACAAGAAACAAGCAAAAAATTGATAACTGTCTCAGAGCGCCCCCTGTCCTTAGACCCGCCTTCTCGGTGAGTAAAAAAAAAATCTTTGCAACAGAAATCAGTGCCAGTTTTTTTCATGTAGATTAATTTGTTTGCCAATGCAAGACAGGGCCAATGGTTTGCTTTTCTTTTTTGTGAATTTGCATTTGTAGATCTTAACAAGTTTCTGCTTAGTGCTGAGCTTATTAGAGTTTTGCACTGCCTAGCCCAGGCTGTATTCGTGACAATATTAATACTTTGCCCTGGATGAAATTGAGAAAATGTAATAAGAAAAAGACCACGCACCATTTGCATGCTAAAAACTAACTGCGAGCAATTCCAACCTTGACCGAATTCTAATTTGAAAAACCCCCTATTACGCCACTAACCAAAATTAAAGGGCTGAACCCAATGTTTTCCTTGTATTTGAGTAAGATTTGTCTCATCCCACTACAGATATATTGTATAAGCATTGTGACGGTAAAACTCCGCTCTGGCCTCTGAAAGTTGCTAAAAGCGCTCATAAACTAATTGTGGTGAATAATTAGGATGGTCAGAATGAAAGGTAAGTGAGGAATAATTGGACCACTGCAAACCGTTTTTAAGACAGTAAAAATCCGACGGGGAGCCTTTAAACATTTGCAAAACGTATGTACCAATCTGCGGATATAGATTTGAAGCAAAAATAATGCTACGCTAGCAATTTCTACCCCTGTATAGCTCAAGATAGTTTTCTCTTTGAATTCAAGCCAGCCATATGTGCTTATCTTTTAGCCGTTTAGTGCTGGTAATCCCTAAGAAGCATACCTATACTTCTCCTGGGTTTTCAACACCACATAGACGCAATTTTAAAGCACGCCAGGAACCAGCAGACACGGAACAAAAGATAAAAACACTTACTTACCAGCTGGGTTGATGAAATTCGCTGACAGTTGGATATGTCATCAGAGCGCTAAGTGAAATAATACCCACACACTAATGGCTAAGAAAAAGGCTTTATAGAATGGACTTAATTCAAGCTTAAATCCGCTGCGCGCTAGCAACATCAATGACATTTCAGATGAACTTTGAAGCACAGGCGGCTCAGAATAATAACTCCATTTATTGCAATTTTCTTGATGGCCACGTATGCGTTATAGAGTGGAGTAATGTATGGAGATATAACTTTCCAACAGTTCGAATAAGTAAAAATAAAAGTTTTGTAGCATCCAAAGGTAAGCTAAGTTAAAGCAATCTGGTCCCACAAAGGAAACATTTGTGATTATGGGAAGGGTATTGGTAGCGTTCAGTTTCAGTTTTCAGTTTTTCTTATTGATTACATTCTATTTCACCATGAAATATCCAAAAGGTAAATGCACAAATATTGAACTTGATCATTTCTATTAGTGATTTTAACAATATTCATTTTAGCTGCCCCCCATCTGTATGAAATATTATTGGCTCATGATGCCATCTGAAACCCAGCAATGTATAATTGGATGGTAGACATGGGAAGTAGAGTTATAGTTACTCAAATACATTCACTAGAGTAACTTATTTGTACTTCTCATGGTTTTCTCACAATACTGTAGTGTTCTGGTGTGAGGAAACACGCCAGATTTCTTTTGGTTGTCTATTTTCTGAACACAAGGGCTACTGTAGGCTGTAACCCACGGCATAACAAGAGCAAAACAACAGGAGTCTCAACTCACTAGAGCCAGCCTCCAAAACAAGACCAGTAACTCACGAATAGAACCTTCACATCAATTTGTCGGCAAAGCAACAAAGTGTCACACGCAAAAGCAGTTACATTAACGACACATTAACAGTTACGAGAACGACAAAAGGTGTCAGCTCTGAACTAAACACAAAATATCCGAACATTACAATACTTTCACTCCTACTTGAGTTAACAGTGCAATAGTGAGCAAAAGTTTCCGTTATTCTTCCCACTGTGA
The DNA here is from genome assembly GCA_000787095.1 of Periophthalmodon schlosseri. NCBI lineage: Eukaryota > Metazoa > Chordata > Actinopteri > Gobiiformes > Gobiidae > Periophthalmodon > Periophthalmodon schlosseri. The sequence continues at coordinate 38,262 of KN479932.1, forward strand.
GTAAATCTACAAGTGACTAAAGCTTTATGTTGACAATATGAAATTATTTGAACATTTGTGTTTCTATCTACCCTTTGAAAATACCAGATATTATGCAATTTTTAAAGCTTGGCCATCATATCAAATGTAACTAAGAATAAATCAGCATTTGAACATGTTTACCTCATATCTGGGGACACAGATAGATTTTAATTTAGCTAAACATGATCTAATTCTTACATAGAGTTGTTTTAATATAGCGCTTTCCTACCTCTGTCGTCATTCAAAGCACATTGGAGTCAAGGCTAACCACTCTGCCATTATTCATTCACTTTCTATACTTGGTGGTGGTAAGTTACAATTGGATGCCAGCGGCT
>KN479932.1:38628-52657 GCA_000787095.1 Periophthalmodon schlosseri
GGAGCCTGCCAGTCTGTGCCGACAGCCTTTATGACCACTACTGACCTTACTCCGCCCCGCCCACTTTCGCCTCAAAACGCTACTACGCCGCACTTTTTGTGGTGGCACTTCCCATTCATTTCAATTGAGAATTTTGGAAAAGTTTCACCGCTAAAATATGATATAAAATAGGTTGATTTGTGTCAAATGTTCAGTGTTTACGTGCAACAACAAGTCAACACTGCACCGATTCTCTGGAGGCTTTAAAACGGCTCCGTAGTCCGTGTAGAACTTATTTGCTGTCAAGATCGGCAGCTCCGTGCAAAATAATACAACCCAAATGACGATGGCGGCGCTTTGCTGTCAGGACGGCAGCTCCGTGCAAAATAATACAACCCAAATGACGATGGCGGCGCCCACGGCAACTCCTGGAATAAGGTGAATATTCACGCTGAGAAGTTGGGTGAAGTGTCTTGCCCGACAGTACAATATAAACCGTCTGGAGTGGTATTGGATTGCATCATTACAGCAGTCGTAGTGTTTCTAAAGGCATATTCGTCCTTAAAAAGATACATTTTGACATTTCATTTCCCTTACAGCAGCTGACTTGATGGCCACTCATTATTATTCATTATTCGCTCCAGTTAGACAATTAAGGGCCTCTTGAAAATGTGAAACTTGTAGCTTTTAATAAGTTCAGCCTTGACAAATAAAAGCAATGCAAAGAAGTATAACAGTCTGACAGCATCAAAGCCAAATGCCGGTTAATTGCCTGTTGCATGTCTCTGAAGCAGCAGTGGGCCTGATGGAGGAGAGGGAGTAAGAAGAGTTGAATTTCTACCTGGATACAGTAAACAAGTCAAAACTAGTTAAAGGTGCACTGTGTGACTTTCCAGGTGGAGGGTTATTGCTTGGTCTGGAGTGTCTGTGTAATCGCTTAGTCGTCCAGGTATGAGCCATAGCAAAAGAAACATTTTAAATCAGTCAGCTGGACAAAAAGTTGTAGGAGTGAAGACATTTCTGTGCCGCTCATCCAAGCCGCTTCTTCAGTTCTGGTCAGATCACTGGTGGACACTGCCTTATATCTATACTTGTCCACCAGTGACCTGACCAGAACTGAAAAAGCGGCTTGGACGAGCAGCAAAACGTCTTCACTCCTACAACTTTTTGTCCAGTTGACAGATTTAAAATGCTTCTTTTACTTTGTCTGGCGTGTTCCGTGGTATGGCTTTAAATGTATCCATCTAGACAAACACATGGAGGTGACAGGTCAGGGGTCTTACTTATAAAGTAAGAAATGCTACAAAAATGCTACGTACATTATTGTTCATGTTAGGTTTGTGGTAGGGCTGCACAATTAATTGTTATCAAATCCAAATCACGATTTAAATGGATGCAATTACCAAACTGCAAAGGCTGCAATTTTTTAAGTACCACAATTTCCACCAGAACAACAAAATATTATTCTGCATAAAAAACTGCTAACCCTGTAGTTTAGATCTGTACAAACATGTTCTGAAATGTGATTCTGTCTTTTTGTCAATTCTTCTGGACACTTAAAATGTGAACTTTGAACAGAATGCAATGCTTTTCACAAATCGTTCAGCCCTATAGTTTGGACTCTATAAAAAAATTAAAAAATAAACTTTACATAGAAATTAGCAGTCTGGTCCAAAAAAGACGACAGGTTTGAGGAAATTTCTGGAAGTTTCTGTTTTGTTTGCGCATACACTTTTAGGCAGAATTCCAAGCAAAGTTTTATGAAGAAACCTCAGATCTGTGGAGAGGTGACCCCGCTCATGGGAAGAATGCACGCCCCAGAAAGGCAGAAGCTTCTTTGAAGTTGTTCTAAATGTACAAAATTTTGTTCGATGTTGATTTGTTCGTAATAACAAAACATCTTTTACATGCTGTGAAACCAGAAACCAAAATGAGCTCCTCACCGTGGGTTGCCAGACTGTACATATAAAGCCAGTCAGCAATAAACCCCAAAAGACTTAATGATACAGTTTGTCTTCCGTATATTAGAGTTAATAGCATCTCAGGTCCAATCCGTGGATATCAGAATGATGAAAAATTTGGATCGTTGCCATACTAATTATCAATTAAAATTAAAATACTATATGTTTTGAATGGAAAAAAGTCCTCAAAATGTTGCATAGAAATGTTGCATAGAATGGCAACATTATTTACACCGCGATAACCTTCTAAAGTGTCTTTTAAAGCTTAGAAAAGCAACACACATCCTGAATTCACGACTGATTCTATGCATTTTTTACAGTACAGGGGCCTTGGGTCAGCCAGTCTCCTAATGTCAACATCCTCAGCAATAATTCATGTTGCTTGAAGAAGTCCCACTCCCCCACAGAGACGTGGGATCAAAAACAAACAGCACCCTCGGCTTGTCTGACTTGGCTCTTTCACTATTGGATTTTTGGAACTTATAATTTCAACGTTTTTCCCTTCTTACGTTCTTCCCTTTTTTCATTTTTTTTTGTTTCATTTCCTTGCAGCGCAGCACTTTTTACAGGGCCGATGCCTGAGGGAGGACCAGATGAATGCGTGCACTGAAAACGCGAGGTAATATTATGGGATGGAAGATTCAGAAATCGGCAGCACTGTCCTCCAAGGTCCGCTGTGAAGGTTAGATATCAGAGCAAAGCAGTTAAAGTTCCCGTGCTACGCTTTGTTCGGGTTTTTTAAATACTTTGGAGCACCACAGCTTTGGTATTTCACAATTTATAAGGTACAATAAGAAAAATGTTGTAGTAGTTCAGTCGATTCCAGTGGGAAAAAGTGAAGCAGTTCAAATGAGGCTACAACATCGCTGCCATGAGCTTCAAAGTTGGTTATGGACAGTATATGCAATCCAAGTATATGCAGGGATGTTTTTGATAAGGGGACTTTGTAACCTGGTTAATAGCTAGTTACTATTATGTTTTGCTTTTTGCTTTTCTTGAGGCCCCACCGCCTACTCGTCTCCATGGCGATACCATTGCTTTTCCTGGAATTTTTCGTAGTCCACAGTATGGCATTAAATGTAGATATTTCCACGGAGACAAGCAGGTGACGCCACTTGGCTTTGATAAGTTACCAGTCAGTTGTGTGGAGAGGCGAGACCACTCACTGCAGAAAGCAGTAAAAGCAATAGCATCTCCATGGAGACAAGCAGAAATTTTTGAAATCCTTTCAGCACTGCCAAATTATGTTTTACAGTCTTCATGGCACTGTTGTATTTGTCATTTTACTATAACAGTTACAAGGTTTTCATAAGGTACATTGTGCAGTGCAGTGCGGTTTTCTTTTTGGGTTGGGTTCAATTCTTTCTGGAGGTTAACATAGTTGATCTGTAACTTTTAAATTTATGATTGAAAGAATGAACGCTTATCTCTGCATGTCTCTTGTTAAATATACTTTTATGAAAATACCCCATGTATTTCCCAATAAAGAGTATGGAGTTCAGCAGTGACCGCCCACCCCACGGTTCCGGAACTAAATCTCCCATTCATTTTTCTCATAGACTTTCCGAAAAAAATGAGTATTAAAAGTTCAAAAGCTTGCTCGGGGATAATCAGCTGCTAATTTGTTTATGTCTGTTTCTGAAACTTTATAAACCAGGAACTTATTAAAATATTTCTTTATTTTATATCTTCCATTTTAAACGTCCTTTTTGGACTTAAAACAACCGCGTTGTGGATATTAGTTTGCCTTTGAACTCTTAATATTTGAAATTTTCGAAAAGTCTGTGGGAAAAATAAATGGAAAAGACATGAATAATAATAACAGACCAATCAGGTGCTTTCTTTCCCCAGTGTTAGCTCCCGCTCGTGTTAGCAACAGGATTGATTGACAGCTATCACTCCTCGTTGCTCAGTGCCCGCCCCTGCCAAACCAACGGTGCGGGCGGGAAGGGGCGAGTACCTTCAACAACCTCGCTCCTTATTGGCTCTTTGGTTGCGCACTCAGTTTTCCAAATATAAAATTTTACTCTTAATCAGCCGCTATAACTGCTAGCCTCATTTAGCTGGAGCCGAACGCTATGGGTGACGTCGCACTCGCTCTGTCCACTTCTATATTGAGCATATGGTTAAAACTAACAATTATGACCTAGATTTAACCCTTTATCTTAAACATGCTAATTAAGCCGATTGTATGCTAATTTATGTTTTCTGCTGTTTATTGACCATTGCACTACACCCATCCACCCCTTTTTAGTCAGGTAACTTCCAAAACTAAAGGCGCGGTAATTTCTTCAGGTTACATCATCACTTTAACAACGTTTTTCATAACAGGCTAAATATTATACGGGATTAATTATGCATGCTTGTGAAGTGCAGATTAGGTAGATATCGTTTGAAACATTTTATCCACCTTTTGGAAAAGATAAAGACTACAATTTGGAGACTAGCTGTTGGCTGGACAGAGGTGGTTGGTGGTTGGTGGGATTACTTATACTCCACACTGAAAAAAACTACATGAGAAGGTGAGAGAGGTCATTCTCATTTTAAAGTTGTAAAGTTCGAGTACATTTTACCCAGTGGAATATAAGTATAGATTTTGTGTTGGGTCACAGACTGTATAAATAAGTTCGACTTCCATATTTGGAATTTCGACCGCAAGTATCATAGCAACGAAAGACCCAATCCGGAGCGAGGCTATTAAATGTAATGCCCCTTCCCATTGCTAAGCCCCACTCCCTGCTAAATCAGAGGTGCGGCCGCTTAGCAACGCTGTCAATCAAACCTGTTGCTAACGCTAGCGGAAGTAACCTCGGGGAAAGCAGGCGCCTGATTTGTCTGTTATTAATGTTCATATCTTGATTTATGGACACAATAGCGAAATAAAAATACCAGGATCATGTGGAGCGGGTTAATACGAACATTTTACAACCAAAATGACGAGCCTGACAGCAGCAGTTACGGAGAGAGGGGCGAGAGTTTTTCAATAGGAAGTGAATTGGAGCCAGAGTCGATGGAGCCAGGAGCGCGCCGATGCTCACTTTCTATTTGGAACACGGCGGCTAGCGGGTTAGCTGTGTCCATTTATATATACAGTCTACAGTTGGGATATTTTGGGAGAATAAAGATGAAAGACATCTTTTCCCATTGTCTCAGACTTTGCAGAGTCCACACGCCAGGATCCCAGCTAGAGCAGATGTAAGCAAAGTCCTGCGCCTAGTGTATTTTCTACCATGTTTTAATATTGTTCCCTCTTCAAAAACAAGCGTGAAGAGGTTTTAGATATCATCCATGCATGTTTGAGTAATTGAGTGATCTCTCCCGGACCATATTCAAACCCTCCTCATGGTTAGTTTTAAGGTTCTGCTTAGCCCACAAGCCTACGTCATTCATGTACCCACACGACAATTCTCCTTAAATATACAAAAACAAGATACAAAACTGTACACAACGTGACAATCCTGATGCAATGTGTCGTCGTTTCATTAGCAGGATGCACTGATTGTGTTGTGATAGTGCTCTGAAGGGGGAGTGAACAGAGGGAGGGCGGACTCAGAGCATCAAAAACGAAAGTGAAACTTTATACGATACGAAATGTTTTAGTCAAATACAGCATTTTCAAAACAATAAAAGGTAACATGGTGATCTAAATATGTTATGTTTTAGCAGTTAATACTCCATAGAAGTATTATACCCCCTCTTTAATAAAATGCTCTATGCTGGCAATAGACAGGGAGCTGTTTAGGAGCCAAACCAAATCTTTAAAAAGAGTTGCCCATCTTTTTTTTTTGTTTTTTTTCTATGGCTGTTTGTATGTGTGTGTAACTTGCCCTTCAGGGCCACCGTAGTAATTGCATACTGTACTAACACAGAACAATTTCACATCTTAAAATGATTCAGTTTTGCTAATTAAATTAGCCACTACAAATTTAATCAGCACTGTCAAACAAAATGACAAAAACACTGCTTGCTTTTTAATTAAGTAAAATAACATTTTACAATAAATGCAGTGGGAAGCATGTCACATTCAGAAGACTTATCTTTATAATTGTATTTCTTTACCATCCTTTTATTAATTCTGGATGATGACCAAAACATGACAAATTCAGCCATATCGGCACTTCTTTTCTTTTTAAAACAATAAGACATTCTGAGCAGGTGTGTGGGAAACAGCAGGAGAGCCATTTGGCCATTTACAGCCAGACAAGAAGCCAAGAACACCGTCCAGCCCTGGCTCCTAGCTACAGAAACAAAAGACCACAAATTATTTCTCCCGTCACAGCATCAACTCACTTTTCTATTTTTTTAGCGTCCTGGACGGCTGTAGCTCTGTGGATTCAGTCTTCGCGCTCAAACCCAGCTCTGTCTTTGCGAACCACAAGAAAACATGCGCTATTCTGCAGTGGATGGCGGTGTCGGGGTTCAATTCTCCCAGATCCCAAAACACATCTGGAGAAGCCGATACGTCCTCTGATACCCACTGCACGTACCAGGGCAGTCTGATTTACATTAGACACAGACTGGGTTCAACTGCACTGGGTAAGAAACAGCCAGGAAAAAATATTCATGTTTGGACGTGTACTCACTCATTTTACATCAGCAGTGACGACAATCTACGGCATCTCCACCGAGCAAATGTTGTTTTGTTCCCGCTATGTTAATGTGAAAATGAAACTTAACAGAACTTCAGTGTATATTTGTGCTGCTGAGTAACACAGTTCCTAGCACGTCTGAAAATCAAATGCTCAATGTAAATGAAAAACCAAGAGTGGTTATATGTATGATAGCCGTTTTTTATTACAAATTATTACAATTATCGCTGGAAAGTTTTAGCGCTAATGCTAAATTACTAGATGCTCTTGAACATCTCGTGGCCAACCGTTCGCACCTATTCGGTTCTTTGACCTGCATGAAGACCCCAAAACAAGAACATTTCCATAGAGAAAAACGTATGCCTCTCTATCAGAAAAGTTTCATAGCGTGCGTTTAACTAAACCTATCCGGTTCTTTGACCTGCATGGAGACTGGGACAAGAGTCGTCTGACAGATTTTGGAGCAGAGATGATTTGGATTTGTTTAAAGCCATACTGTGGATCATTCTATGCAAAACAACAATATTTCCATACAGAAAAACGTACGCCAACCTATCAGAAAAGTAACACGTAGACTGGGACAAGAGTGATCTGACTGGTTTTGGGGCAAAGCCGATTTGCATTCGGTTGTTTAGCGCACTCTGAGTTCTCTGTGCCTGTAAACATAGTGAGTGTTAACACCTCTGTAGTAAATATTCCATCTACATCTGCTCTACTAAGGACACACTTTCTTTCCCCAGCTTATATATTTTTTTCATTTTGGTTTTCATGAAGTCTTGAAACCTAAAACACTCTATATACGACTCCTTCGACAAGAACGTAGACCTTCCCGCAGCTCGCTATACCTGAACTACCGGAGCCGAACAGACCCGGCCTTAATGCATGCAGATTATTCCGCGCGGGCCTTGAGAGCCGTGCGCTGTTTTTGTTTGCGTCCTTGCCTGTTACCTTCCCTCTTGCTTTGGTTCAAGTCTCCAGCATCCTGCCCATTAACACCACCAACCAACTGCCGCTGTTAAATATTCATCCGGCAACACATGTAAAATGAATAAAACATCTTTTAAAATGTGCCGAGCTATGGCATCGGAATACATATGGGCGTCGTGCAATATTAAGATAGGGGGGTAATTGTGGATACACTGTAAAAAATTTAAATATACTACTAAAATGTACGCTACTTATGATTCGAGACGTTTTATATTTTTACGCAAATATTTGGAAGTACAGTTTTGCTAATAGATGCTTTCTCCATATTTCAAATGTGTTACTCATGCGCTTGACATTGGAAGACAAATCAAATTCTGTTGGTTTATAATAGGGCTGTCACGATACTCAAATTTCAAACTCAAAGAAATAGACTCGATACTGAATACTGATTTAGATACCAATTATAATAAAAGAACACTCTTTATTTAGACAAAAGAATGTCATTTTCAACATTAAATCATAGCACTTTCTTATATATTAGCATGTGGCCTTATTATTTGTGTAATTCCTCAGTCGTCCAGGTGTGTTCCATAGTGGTCCGTGGGCGTATACTAGTCTATGGGGTCTTAAACTTGTTCTGATACAGCTCAAGATCATTCTAAAGCTATTCAGGAAAGGTTCATTTCTGTTCTGTGAATGTGACTTTTTTAGTATCGATACCTGCTCAAATGAGTATCTAGTTTTGACACTAGTTTTAGTATAAATTAGTGTCTGAATTTTCAACACTTATGACAACCCTAGTTTATAATTTTGCTTATAAAATATAAGATATATAGGAAATTGGTTCAGTAAAAAATGTGAGGTTATATGTTAAGCGTTAGCCCTAAGTCCAGAAGGTAGATGGTTTGAACCTTTCTTGAGACACATACTGGCTGTAGCGGCTTCCTCCAAACTAACCTCAAAGCCGCTCGGGAAGATAGGAGGGGTTCCTGGGGGTCGTAGCTTCGTGATGTGCTGAGGCTAATGTAGACAGATGCGCTGAGATCCAGAATGCATTTTGGGAGGTTTATTCGCAGACACACAGCCATCACAGCACAGCAGAGAGGATGGATAAAGTAAAACCGGATGAATAAACTGAACAGATGGGTAAGTAGTAGGGGCCAACAAAAAATTACGACTACCCAGCCCTGATCTTCAATAACCGGGTGACAGGTAAGTGCACGCACACCTGCCCATGTAAGCCCCGCCCCCTCTGCACCGGAATAACACACGCAGCCAGACAAACAGTCCCCCAGTCACCAGTCCTGTCTCCTACACTGGCATTTCCCATTCTCAAAGTTTTGATTAGTCACTGTAGAAGAACTAGGACAGACCTGTTTTGACTGTCTTGAAAATTTGAAGAACTGAACTAGTTCAGTTTAAACCGTTTGCTGCTATTCCTCACTTACCTTATGCGTTCAGAGCATCCTAATTCTTCACCGCAACGAGTTTGTAAGCGCTTTTCACAGCTTTCAAAGACCACAGTGGAGTATTGCCGTCACAGTGAAGCTAACAAAACTAGCATGCTAACTGCGTGACAAGAAAACACTTTGCTCAAATATAAGGGAAAAAAATGGAGCGCAGGGCCTGTAAATATTTGTCATTTGAGTAGGATTGAAAAGGATTATTCAAGTATTAGACCAAAATCATAGATAGGTCTGACGGATGTTGTAAGTTGTATTTGGAGTGATTTGGAGCGATTTGTGCATGTTTGAGCAATCTTTAATCACTTATTTTCAAGACGCCATATTGCCGATCACCACCACCGGCATATGCCCACTGCTCTCTACTGCTGTGCAGATAATAACATAATGATCCACGGGTGTCATAGATTAAAACTATATAGCAGACACAAGCACAATAGGTCTTCTTTAAAGTTTTTTTTTCTGTTGACTTGAAATTTGAAAAAAAAAAAAAAACATACTTTGGTTCATAATTTTGCCATTAGAATATTATAACTTATGATGAAATTGGCCCAAAAAAATGCAGTTACAAGTATTTGCCCTCAGTCCAGAAGGTAAGGTTAAGCCTGTTCGAACCATTGGTGAACTTTGAGGTGTTAAGAAACGAGCCATTGTATTTGATAAGGTCACGTAGTAACGTTTACTCATGTAACTACCTCATCTAATCCTAATGATAAATAAACTTAAAGGTGCACTACGTGATTTCGCAGTGGAGGGTCCGTCGCCTCCTTGTCTCCATGGAGATATTATCGCTTTGCCTGGGATTTTCCACAGCACGGCATTAAACCTATCTACCTCCATAACAACAAGCAGGTGACGCCATTATTCCAATTACCGTATTTTCTGGAGTATAAGTCGCACCTGAGTATAAGTCGCACCAGCCAAAAAAAGCATAATAATGAAGAAAAAAACATATATTTCACATATAAATCGCATCTGAGTATAAGTCGCACCCCCGGCCAAACTATGAAAAAAAGTGCGACTTATAGTCCGGAAAATACGGTACAAGTCAGATTTGTGGAATGGTGACCCCGCTCACAATTAGAATGCGCTTTCAGCAATAAAAACACCTTCACGCTTAAAGCCGTACATATCCTCCCTACCAGAAAAGATTAATCGAGCATGGTTAAATAAACTAACGTCACTTTTCGCAGTGTTTACAACGAGATTGCCAAGTGTTGCATAGGAGACAAGGTCAAGTCCAATCAGTCGACCCACCAGCTGTACAACACTGAAATATATATGAGTGAAATTCTCTAGGCAAACAGTAAAAGCTTGCACACTACTCACTACTAGGGACTAAGTGGGACGTGTAATCAACGCTACCCGTAAACACTTGAACAGCAAACGCATAATTGGACAACGTGTAAACAATGTAGGATTTTTGTACTGGGAATTATTCATTTCATTAGGGAATATGACGTAGAATGGGGTTGTTCAAAGAGGGTGATTTTGATTGCACTTTTGTACGAAAAGAGAATTCCACATGAGGGCCAATTTTGGGTTAATCAATTGAGTGGACCCCATGTGACAAAAACAGTGCTTGTAAATGACTGACCTTTCTGAAATGAAATTGTAAAAATTTTCTTCAGAACATTGTGAAAGAAATTAGTCGGAAAATATGTAATTGGGTTTTCTGATTTTCTGAAATGGGAAGTAAAAATAATACAATTTAAAGGGGGCAATTTACTTCTATGGGGTATTAATTGCCAACACATGACTTATTTAGAGCACCATGTTAGCTTTTATTGTTTTGAAAATGCTATATGACTTATAAACAACGTATTGAAATGTTTCAGTTTCGTTTTTGACACTCCAGTCCCCACTCCACCGGCTCCCCGTGCTATATCACTCCCCCTTCAGAGCACCATCACAGGTTCATGAAGTTGTAGTGTATTGTTTTGTATCATGCTTTTGTATATTTATGGAAATTTGACGCGTGGAAGTATGGGTGACGAACTGAGCATTGGATTGGATCATATTGCTAAAAGTAACGAGGGTTTGAACATTGCCCAGGAGAGATCGCTAGATTACTCAAACATGTATAGATGATATAAAAACCTCGGCATGTTTTTGATGAGGGAACAACGTTATCACAACACGGTAGAAAAGTAAAAAAAAAAAGTTGACTATGCTTAATACCCCCTCTTTAAAAGAATGTTGCTGTATTCTATATGCTGTCATTGATCGCTAATCTGCCCAATTTGTGGAGATGTTCAGTTTTTAGTAAATCGAGATGACATCATTTTTAACTTTCGATAAAATGAAACAAAACGACATGCTCGTTTAGTAGTTTAAAAGAAATAAATCACATTGAGATGATTGAATTCTGAGGCCTCCACAAAGCAATACGATTTAGATTTAAGAGCCTATGAGCTATCCAAAAAAGCACATCTCCATACATCTCTTATTAGTTTTAAATAATGCGGCAACTTGAATTCGATTTGGAAACAAAAAATATAAGCCCTTTTAGAATTAGCAAAGTGCATGAGCAGTGTTGGATACTGATACACCACCAAATTTAAGAGGGGGTATTATGCAAAGTCGACTTTTTTTTTTTTCTTTATAGTAGTCTCATTAGCAAGATAAACGCTGATCGTGTTGTGACAGCGCTCTGAAGGGGGAGTGACTTAGTGCGGAGAGCAAAGGGAGGACTAACTAATAAACATTTAATAAGCATTTTCAATACGCTGTTTTCCCTCTTTAGAGATAAGTTTAATGCCATACCGTGGAACATTCCAGGGAAAGCAATGACATCTTTCCACTGTTGCTTCTCTTAATCTGTATTATTTGACCAACCCTCACGAAACAAAAACTGGCATAAACCTAAACAACATCTTCTCTGTCTGTGTCTTGCGTCAGTTAGATCGTATAGGCAGCTCTTGAGGTCTAAATAAGTCCGCTGCGTGCTGTCCGCATCTAATCATGCAGCTCTTTATTGTCCAATAATCAGAAAGTGCGCGTTAGCATGATAGTGTCGTCATTACGGTACAGCTGACAACAACTGTCTCATAGAGTTATATAGGCCCCTACCCTCAATCTGACTCTATAACGTCATCAAATCCCAGAACTTGAACGCAACCTTTTCATATCATACCCTCTCTCTCGCTGAATATGCTCGTAGGTTTAACGGGAAAAACAAAACAAAAAAAAAACAGTTTTAATTTAATTTAACCCCTTAGCCAATTTTCATCTGAATCTGAATCTCTACTTTTAAATCATTGAATTCTTGCTTCCTCCTCCGAGCGCCTTAAGGAGCGGCGCTTTTGTGCGGCCGGGTTCAAATGGCATCGTCGGTGGAGAAAACCTTAAGCTTACAAGTGATGCTAGCTAACAACGCCGACAATAGCAAGGGGGTGCTAATGAAAGACTGTATTCAGAACCACAGCTGCCTCCTTTTTTCTGAGAGGTCTTTTAGCGCATTTGCATCAGAAAACTCTTGATTTCCAAAAGAGACTCTTTGAAGTCGGGTGACCTGCGAAGCTTTCAAAATGGCACCTTGAAATATTAATCAGATGTCGGGAATAATGTTTAAGCAAAGGATGACATTCAAGACGTGTTTATTTTCTCGTTGAGTAAAATGGTTTTCATTTTGTGCGCGGAAATCAAGGCTACATTCGCCTGCATAAAGAATTTGGATTTGCTGGTATAAAGCTGCATAATTTGGAATTTTAAGTGTATTCAGTTAGCTGGCATTTGACATAAAGAAATTAATGGTAATTCTAGTCCTGTGGGTTTCTGCAGGATATGCTAATGATTTTGGTTTTATCGTTTATTGCAGACAAAATATGTAACTTTGTAGAACTTTAAATAGTTTTTGTGGGAAGAAAGTTCAGAGGTCTTATGTGTGTACAAACCTGCTGAGGGCGCAAGAGCTGTGTGCACGCTACGAAGTAAAAAAATCTTGCTTCAAATTTCGAATTTGATTAGCTGCTTCATTAGTGAACAAACTAAATAAAGGTCCTATATTTAACTATTTCCTGATCTATGTTATAATGTTGTTTCCTCATCACAAACAGACCTAGAGTTGTGTTTTGTTTCATTCACACGTTTAACACACAAACCCTGCATATTAAGGCTAAGTTCTTCTCTCAAACTGAAAACACTCTGTTCCACCTTGTGAAGTCATGTGGTAATACAGGAAGTGCTCCACTGTGTTTTTAAACTCCATGCACCTTCACCAGAATCGTTTGGATACTTTCATCCCTGGAATTGACAGTTTCTAGGTAAAAAGTAGCTGTTAACTTGAAAACTACCACTTCATGACATCACAAGGTGGAACAGAGCATTTTGAGCTTTGGAGATGTAGACAGACTAATAATGCAGGTATATTTTTGATGAAGAAACAACATCCTAACATGTCATTAAGCTCACAAAAGTCGGTTTTGTGCAATATAGGACCTTTGAAGAGGACATATTGTGCTTTTTTCTACTATATAATTATAGTATATGACACCTGTGGATGTGTATTTTGGACCATTTAAATTGCAATATTGATTTAAAATGACTCAATTACAGGAAACAACTCCACTGACCAAGTCCACTGCCCAGTGAAATATTAGGAACCAATTCCCACATGCCCCTTTACGGTATGTTGCCGTAGATGTCTTGAATGCAGTATAAAGTATAAATATTACTCAAACATGCATGAATCACTCTAAAAACAACTTTGAGTGGGTAAATGAGGAGAGAAACTACAGATAAAAGCTCTGAAAAGTCAATTTTGCACAATATGTCTCCTTTAAAAGACATCTTTGGAGTAGTACCTGATGATTTTAGCTGCAAGCATTATGAGCTTAGAAGAGGGAGATAGTTATGGAAATTAAGCTTTTTAGCATTACTTTCTGTAAAAAACAACAGCTAGAAACTACAACAAAAAAATAGTTTTGCATATTAGTTTTTTGGGAAATCTAACATGACAATTCAATCAGACTTGCTTTTTTCAGTGAAACGACGGAGTTCATTGGCCACCTGTGATTTACAAACAAAATCAAATGTCTCACCTCAGATTAATTGAGAGAGTTTAGTGCTTTTCTCATTGATGTGCAGAAATCTACAATGTTTTTCAGTC